>JAAGNO010016476.1:0-21933 GCA_033439905.1 Ceryle rudis | reverse complement strand
AAAGGAAAGGAAAGGAAAGGAAAGGAAAGGAAAGGAAAGGAAAGGAAAGGAAAGGAAAGGAAAGGAAAGGGGGAAAAAAAAGGAAAAGGAAAGGAAAAGGAGTTATTTCACCTCTGCTTTTCTGTCTGCTTTGATGCTCATTGATGAATCAGAGATAAAAAAATAATAATCTCATAACTTAACTACAGGAACCTGCATTCAGTTTCTGTCTATCATTGTGACTTTCTTTATGAACTTGGGCTAGATGGTATTGTCATCTTAAAAAGTAGTATCAAAACATATTCTTGCATTTTTGGCTGAAATAAATCATTAGCTTATCAGACAAGCCTTGCCTGTCACTATAGCCATGTATACACATACAGTCCTGATCTCACCTGAGATCTCTAGGTGTTAATGCATTGCAAAGATTCTGCAATCAGAACTTTGTAGTCAACTGTACTAAGTCAATAATTTTGTGCAAAATAAAAGCTTTGAGAATACCACGACAAGTAAACAAATAGGTAAATAATGAGCAACACCACCATGCTTCAGATCACGTTGTTTCGGACAGGAGCTAGAATTTAGTAATGGTGTGAACAGCAGCCCTCAGTTCTCTCTTCTAAAAGCTCCCTTTGGAATTACTGCCTTCTTGCACTTTGCATTTTATTACGGGAGCACAGCAACAATGTACTAAAAATAAGATGTATTTTCACCCAATCATCTTGCCACTTGAGGATTCTAGCCATTTATAAAATGTGATAATCTCCTAACTACTTTTCTCAATTAAAGAGCAAGCACTCTACTCATCCGTTAACTGCATTTAGCTCTCAGAGCTGGCTGAGGCTGAACCAAGAGCCTGCCACATCCAATCCACTTCAGGTTTTTCTAGTCCAGCAATTCTGAAGTGCCTCAGGGCAGCTAGATTTGGCTACCTGGAGCTTTGTGTATGTTCTTTGTACTTCCAGATAATCCACATTGTAATACTTTGACAATCAAAACTACAAATGCCATGGATTTTCATGGGACCTGCTGCTTAACATGACTACTGGCCTGCAATTTTTGATGAAATCTCTTTTTCTGTTCTTCATGTGAAAATATTAGTTTGTCAAAACTGGTGTCAGTTACAAAAATCAAACCAGCTTCTGCCTAAACTTTTGTCAGAAAAAAAGCTTTCTGGCTGTAGCTATATGATTGTGAAGCGGAAAGTCACTCACCCCAAAAGACCTGGCTGCTTGATGACCAGCAAGGTCCTCTTGCAGCTGTATAAATAATGAAAAATTAATCCGTCTACAAAAGAGACAAGGTTTTAGTCCCATGGTTAAAAAATAATTTGGGACATGAGGAATGCACACATGGAAATCCTTGCTCCAATAAACATGTATTCACGTAAATAGCCGGGGCATGAGAGGGTGAGCAAGAGACACTTGCCTCAGGGAGGTGCAGGAGGATCTTGATGTCCAAAGTGACTTTTTCGAAAATGGATTAATTATTAATGGCACAACATGTACATGTTCTTTCCCGCCTTTTGTTAAGAGAGCTTGGTTTGACTTAAAAAAAAAAAATCCTGAAGAGTTTTGTGGAGACAGGAAAACCATTTCCAAACCCATACAACTCTACATGGCATCCATCACCACAAAAGCAGACACTCTTAATACTAATGGTGCCTGTAAAGCATAAATTGAACTTTGCTAAGCAAAATTAAACCAATTAATCATAGGCCAAAACTTCAGAAAAAAAAAAACCAACAGAAGTCTTATAGTGTGCTGTGAAGGCTGCCAACTTCTGGAATTTGCAAGTCTCACAGGACAGTGTGCTGCTCTGCTTCTACAACATCTATGTCAAAAACAGAGCTTTAAACAAGGCCAATAGCATTACTATTTTTGAGGGTCATACTTAGGTAAGTGTAAATTAACTCAGACTCAAGATTTTTTTTTTGTTTTGTTTTCTGTAAGCTTTTGGTAAAGTAGGGCTAGAAATTCCCCTAGGATGGATTGTTTTGTAGTTTGCTAGGTCTTTCTGTCCCCAGTCTTCTATTGAAGAGAGGTATCTTCATAGACTTCTCCTGCTTGCTTGTCCTCCTTTCCTTATGATGAGAGCTATCACACACGCATACACAAATACACAAAGATATGGCAGTTATACGTGAGGACATATTCATTGCCTTTAAAATGAGTTTCCACTGACTTTAAACAGTTTATACTTTGCCATTGATCTTAGCAAGATCCTAAGTGGTTATTCTTGCAGGTATACATATTCTCCTCAAAAAAAAATCTTGTCTTTTTCATATTGGACAGATGGATTTTGTATGGACCCAGAGAGGTAATGTCCTTTTAGCAATGCCATTTGCATAGGTGGTGGCAAGTCAGGTTGGCTAGAGGAAGGTGGAATTCATACTGTTGCTCTTGTGATAGGTAGCACTGTGGATGCCTGCCTGTTAAGATGCTGTGAATGGTTGCATATTGCCTTCTGACAAAAAGGACTCCATGCTGTAATGCATTTGACAGGAGAATCCCTTACTGCCTACCTCAAATGATTCTGGATTTCACCCAGCTTTGCTGTTGTGCAATGCAGAAGTATTCACCTTTACAGTAGCCCTCCCCCTTCAAACAAAACAAAAACAACAACAAAAAGAACCAACCCAAACCAACATTCTATCCTGCTACTTAGAGAGATAGGCAAACTTTATCATTAAAAGGAGATCAAGCGATTTGGCTCAAATCAGCAGAGAACATCATGTTGTTTAAAAAAAAAAAAAAAAAAAAAAGAAGAAAAATTCTTCATTTATGAGATTTTTTTGGCTTCTTGTCAGCTTTAGGACCATGATTGCCAAGTATCTCATGAAGGACGGTTTGGACATTATTTAGGGATCTGAAAGCAGCATGTACCAAAAAAATGCATTCCATATCCTAGTCAGTTTTGCAGACTTGGGATGGGTTAGATGAGCCTTTCCTTTCTGAGATAAATTCAATAAGCAATTATTGTGAGATATATTTTATTCTGGCAGAAGCAATGGTTGCTTGAAGAACCTGAGGGCTTAAGACACTTGCATTTTGGTCCAGACTTGTTTGGGAGGGTGCTGCTTCTCTGTTCTGTCCACACCCACTAATAATTCTCTGCTTTGTAAATGGCTTGGAGATGAAGAAGAGAAAAATACAGTGTAATATAGAATATTTGTTTCCAGGGATGGAACATCTACTACCTCTCTCGGCAACCTGGGCCAGTGTCTCACCACCCATTTGTAAAAATATTCTTCCTTACATATGTAGCCTGCATCTACACTCTTTTAGTTTTAAACCATTACTCCCTGTCCTGTCACAACAGGCCCTGCTAAAAAGTTTGTCCTCACCTTTCATATAGGCCCTTGTCAAATACTGGAAGGTTACAAGAAGGTATCTCCAGAGCCTTCTCTTCTCCAGGCTAAACAACCCCGACTCAGCCTGCCTCACAGCAGAGGGGTTCCAGCCCTCATGTCATTTTTGTGACCCATCTCTGGACCTGCTCCAATAGGTCCATGTCTGACCTGTGCTGAGAACTCCAGAGCTGGACTCAGCACTGCAGGGGGATCTCACCAGAATGGAGCAGAGGGGCAGAATCCCCTCCCTTGACCTGCTGCCCACGCTGCTTTGGGTGCAGCCAAGGATGTGATTTGCCTTTTGGGCTGCAAGTGCATATTGTTGGCTCATATCCAGCTTTTCATCTACCATTATCCTAAAGTGCTTCTCCACAGGGCTGCTTTCAATGCCTTCATCCTCCAACCTATATCAACATTGAGGATCTCCCCAACCTATTTGCAAGACCTACATGGATTTGATGAACCTCATGATGACCACATGAGCGCACTTCTTAATCTTGTCCAGGTCCTTCTGGATGGCATTCTGTCCCTCAGGTGTGTCAACCACACCACTCATCTTGGTGTCATCTGCAAACTTGCCTAGGGTGCAAGTGATCTGTCTGTTTGGGTGTAACCTTTCATAATTATTTTGAACTCCATGTATTTGGTTGAAAACTTTTTTCTAAACTCAGATGATACAAATTATAGTGTGATAGAGCACTGAAGTGTAAGGGGCCTTGAGATGTCACAAAATCCATTCCTCTCTGAGCCATACCAGTGCCATTTCATACAGGTGCTTTCTGAGCCTGTTTTTAGGAGCATACTTTACCTTTTAGGAAAATTTCCCATTGTTTATCTACACTAGCTTTTGAAAGTTTTATTAAACTAGACCTTTTCATCTGGATACTTGTTTTCATATGTTGTCTGTGGTCATCATGCACAGTATTTATTCATGTCCTCTTTGCATCAATATTTTCATAAATAAATTGTAAGGCTGTCCCTCAGCCCTCACTTCTTTTGGCTGAACAAACCTCACTTCTTCAACCTTCCTTCTGTGGACACATTTTTGTGATCTCTGGTGATTTTCATTTCCTTTCATTTGACATTTTTGCTGCTCATACAAAAGTATGGTGTGCCAAACTGGCCATGTTACCTCTGCTAAGATATTAATCAGGAGTAATTCATACATCTGACATACACAACTGTTTACACATCCCAATATGATATTTTTTCACTGTAGTATATTGTTACAGGTTTAGGCCTAAACTTGTTATGATCTTCAGACATAAACAGGCAGAACTGTTCCCTGTAATAGTGCAGCTGATAGCTCCCCAGTGAGTTTTTCAGACTTGCCCTTCTTATTTCAGAGTATCTAAGAAGACCAGATTGAACTCTACAAATCTATCACTTTTTCTACGTATATGCAAGCTCTCTTTACTTGGTGAGATCTGCAGTATGAGGAAATGGGCCTTATTCCATCCTCCCAGTCATCAGTGAAATATTGAATAGAATCAGACCAAGACCTGACCATTGACAATCCTTACATGGAACATCTTTTTACTAAGAAAAAAATCCACTTCTGTTGCAGTTTCATCAAAGCCTAGCTTTGTTAAAAGGTTGATGTTCAGAGCCTTTTAAAAGTCTTACTGAAGTCAAGGAAAATTATTTATTCTGGGAATTTATCAGTCCCAAGATTATCAAGGATAACTTTTAACAGAGCACTTCTGTTGATTTCTTAAATATTCTATGAGGAATTACATCTGACTGCTGATTCGAAAACATCTAACTGGTCCAACAATTTCTTACTGTACCTTCCTTGTTTCACTGTTGGTTCTCACTCTTTCCATCCTGACATTAATTTTGTTAGGCATCCAATTGCAGTTAATCTTTCTAAGGAAGACTAAAGCAAAAAGACATGAAATGCTTCAGCCCCATCATCAGTTATTTTCTTTCTTTGTCTATTGAGTAATGGTCCTGCACTTACATTTCTTTTAGTGATGGAACTGCTTTAGGCAACTCCCAGCCCCCTCTTCTCCTTTCCCTTTGCCATCCCTCTTTCCCTTGCTTTACCACTCATTTGTGCCAGTACAACAGTTTGCAGGACCACATGGTGAACAAATTAACCGATCCAAGTTAAAAATAAACATGTTTTGCTTGGTAATTTCTTCATGCTCTTTCCTTCCTTTTCTTATTATTACTAACGCATCTTCCCAATATGCTTTTATATTGCTGCAGATCCCTTGCATAAATTTTTTCCCTTTCTGAGTTTGTCCTTATGTTCTTGTGCTTATATTATTACCCACTTATTTGACCTACCTTCCACTTTCTTTGTCATTTTTTTCCTAAATTTCATAGAATGGTGATGATCATGCATGTATCGGACAAGCTCTTATTAACCTCCCTAAAATATCCACATTTTGAGCCCCAGAGTTGTCTCAGTCAGTTCTTTGAACTCTTTTCCCTGTAATTTGCTTCTCATCAGATGTCCTTTACCAATTAGCTTTAATTTATTGATGTCTCCTTTTTTAAATCCTCTTTGTGTTTTACTTGTTCTCTCTCTCTTATCTTCCCAGGAATTAGGTTATTCACCCTCTTCTCAATGTCTTCCTATTTTATTTTGTCAATAAATTCATCTATATTAGTCAGAAGAGAATCTACAAGAGGTTTTTCTCATGTAAACCATCCCACTTCTTGGGGATAAAAGGTTGCTTCCAGAGCAACCATGAAATTTGCTATTCTTGCTGTGTTTCTGCCCTGGATGATGTCTGGTGTCAATGTCCCTCACCAACAACAGACCCTGGGATTTGAAATATTCCAGTAGCTGTTCAAAGCATTCATCTCTCTTGACTGATTTGATGGCCACCACCAGCCCATTCCACCACTCTGACAGCATCCTTCCTATTTCAGCAAGATGGTTTCAGCAAGTCCATCTCATACTTCATTCTAGTTCTCAGAACCAATGGTCTCAATGTCCTTTATCTATAAACCACATCCTTTCTCTTTTTCTCTGTCCTCTCTGAAGAAGGCATACCTTTTGACATCAAAATTCCAGTCATGTGAATTAGGCAAACAAACCTCAGCTAAGCCAATTAAGACATAATTCTAATTATTTATTAAGATTCCCAGTTCCTCTGACTTATTCCCCATCCACCTTACATCAGTGTACAACCATTTAAAATGTTCAGGAGATTGACTCAATGGTTTTCTTCTCCCCTTTGTCTCTATGTTTCTAATCTCCTGATTTTGAAAAATTTAAGTTCATCTGAATCATCTGCACTTATAACTGGTAAGGAAAGTACTGGGGTCATACATATTGGTATTGAGGTAATTGATAGTACTCAAATATTGCCCTATTAATATATAAAAATATTCTTCAGTACCTGAATTCTGCAAAGGAAGATATTTTCTGTGAAATAACAGCACAGCTACTGGCTGTGCTAATAATTCTAAAACAAGAATGAGTAAGAAGGATAGATATTAGTGGAAAAAGAAAAATCCACAAATAAAAATCAGACAGACTGAGTCAGATAGATGATTTTTTGTCAATAGAAAATATTTAAAATTCATGTGAGACCATCCTCACACATTATTCCCACCCCAGGCTATCACAACACTAGATATTACTTCATTCTGAAACAAGTTTTTTGTGTTTGTGTCTCAGAGAATATATTTATAAATTGTCTTGAATGGCTGAATTCCAAGGGACCTCAGACTGCTGACAAGGCAGCCTCTCCCCATCTTTCCTACATTAAATATAAAAGACTTCCATTGCTGTCTTTCATTCAAATCAGTGCCTGTGCTTATGCATGTACTTACTCGGGTGCACAGATACACAACCAGCAGATCACCTATAGCTTCCTGAAAGTTGCAATGAGACAAAAGAAGAAAAAAGATTATATGTTCAGCTATAAAAAATGTCCACGTTACACTGCAGTTGTATTAGCAAATGAGAATATTTTACTTAACATTTCCATAGCACTTTCCATCCATAATGGACTTGTACTTTGGCAGCAGCTTTCTATGCATCAGTATTTTTTCTTGCTGGTATTTTCCAATGCAGGAAGTCACTATACCTTTAATCTTCATCAATTTTATTGTCCTTTGGTCTCCTGCAGTATGTGGTGTTTGTTATTACTAAATAAGATACTACTGGTCCTACTGTTACCCCATAGAAATGCTTTTAATATGAATCAGAGTACAAAATCTGGGTTAGAACAAATATCTCAGTAATGCAGGTTTCAGTTCCTCTGTGCTGCAGGTTTCCACTGAATTATATAGAATGTCATTATACCCATTTTGCATATGCAAAACACAGAGGAAATCCCAAAGAAATAAAGTTCAATGACCTCAGTTTGTATATATTCAGTTTGTGAAACCTTGAGGCTGATGATCCTTATGTTTAATGAAACACAGCTAGTAATCTTACACTATGTAGTCAAAGAATAAAACATTGAAGACTAAAGTTGCACAAAATCAGCTAGTTGTAAGGAATGAGTTTAATGGCTTTTTAAGTCAGTCATTATAGACAGGCAGCTCCAATAAGAGACTGAGATCTTATGGATCCATCAATTACAGGAGAATCCCGAGACTCTAAAATCAGGCTACTCAGTGAAACACCTGAATTTAAGCAGGGTAGATCCAGCCTTACATGACTCATGCAGACATGGTAGCAAAGCCAGGACTAGAAACAGCCTTGTGGCTCCCTGCTCACCATGCTAATGATCATACAATGATTCCTTCAGAACAAAGCCTGCATGAAGGATTCAAGTGCCAGGTACTTGCAACACCTCCCAAAACACTGCCAAACCTGGACACCCAATTTACTCTGCACCATCCCTACCAATAAGCATCCTTCTCAGAGTCTTCATCACAAACGCTATTTAAAAATGGTTTCAAATACAGAGAAATAAGCAGCTTCAGGGGGTGGGAGCCCTTAAATCATTGTCACCATCATGTGAAAGTGGATGGCTCACCTCCCATACAAAGACTGAAGTACTGCAGTGCTAATAAAATAAGGCCTGCTCACAGCAGATGCAGGCATATCTTTCATCCCACTCTCTGTAATAATAGATGTAGTAACGTTTTGACTACCGCCTCATGTTTACTGTGGGTGTTAGCTGAGACAATTCCATGTAAATAAAACATTTATCAAGCTCACAAAAACGTCTGCAGAGCAATTATTGCACAAGAATGGTGAACACTGGAGAAACAGGCTTGTTCATTCATTCATTCCAAATGCCTGCTTAGGCTTGTTGCAAAGGAGGATGCTACTTTCATGGATGTTGGAATTAGGTCAGGTCTCCTGTGTGGGCCAAGGAATAAGGCTTGGCATCAGGAGACACAGTTTCTATTTGCATAGCTTCTGCTGAGTTACTATATGGCCTTGAGCAACTCACTTTGCTGCTCCATGGTGCTGTTTCCCACCCATCTGTAAAATGGGGTTAATGGTACTTATCAGCCTTCGTAAAGTACTTCTGTAATGTAGGGATGAAAATTATGGCGACTGCTAATTGTTTTCACTCTCTCCATGGAGAGAAGCTCCTTCCTTTCCAGGAGTGTAAATCCAAGCACATTTTTCTGCTGGTTGCAGTGCTTAAGTTTTCATTTGCCTTGAAGGCACCACCCTTTCCTATAATTTTTCAGAAACATCTGAGATTGAGCCTCTCTTGGTCTGCATTTTGTACAGGCTCATAGTACTGATGGGCAGAACAACAGAGCTTACAATACAGAGATGTCAAAACAGGGTAGTGGAAAACAAGTGCCATTCACTGGAACTGAGCACAAGAAGAGATTGAGATGCCTCAGCAAGGTCAGAAGGATATGTTCAAGAAGCTGTGATGAAGCTCACATCTCTTGGTCTCCAGATTAGTGATTAGCCACAAGAACTTCCTTCCTGTCTGCCATAATGTCCTTATGGATTAATAATAGACAGGAAATGTTTCCTTGTGGTTTAGTTTTAATTTGCAGAGTATTCATGCTCTGCAGATAACTATTTTTCCTGCAGAATGATCACTGACAGCATGCAGTAATAGGGTAAGTATCTGAAATTTCTTAGTTACTGGAAAAGAAGGGCTTCAGAAACTTTACCTTATTAGCACATTAATTGCAGTTGTTACAGACAGCAATTATTTGCTCAATTTTCCTCAAATTCATTTTCTTAAAAACTAAAACCAAACCCAAAACCACTCTAATGAATATTCAGGGTATCCTGGCATTTGAAAACCCATTCTCATTTCGTAGCTGGCAGTGGCTTCCTCCTAGTTGAATACTTTACACACATTTCAGGCACGTATGATTGACAGCTGTCCTGCATGCATAGCAAAACCACATTTACCCCCCCACATCACAGACAAATGTACTTTGACAGCTGCAGTGCTGAGTGGCACACCATGAATTCACCCATAATAGATACTCTCTAGAGCAAACATCAACTTATCTCAACTCCAGTGGATGTTTCAGGTTTGTCTGCAGCCACCTGGGCAATGAAAACCTTCTATAGATATTGGTCTTGATCAGTGGAGAAGTGGGAATTATTCCAAGTAATTCCTGTGATTATGCTTCTCCTTTAGTTATATCAACTAAAAAAGCTCAGGAAACCATGCTCCTCAACTTTAGTGTTTTGTTAACTCAGTTTTCTAATCTGTTTGCCCTCATACACTCCCTCAAGAGTGAAGAGTGCAGTCTAGGAGAATTAAAACATCTCCAGGAAACAGACAGTTCCTTCAAACCAGAGGGACTTCAGTACTGGAAACCATTAACAAACTCTATAAGGCACCCTTGATGTATGTGTATATATATATATATATGATTGAGCAATATTACAGCCTTTACGCTGAGAAATAGTGAGTTCAGGAGATGATGGATTAGACTAAACAGTGTGTAGGGAGGGATGGATATATGCCTGTTGCTGAGGTGCTGGGGAAGCTGTGTACTTTGTCCACTTGCATCAGGCCCTAAAAGTGCAGGCAATTTTAACCGAGTAACACTGAGCTGGTACAGTATTTGCAAAATGAATTTGTTATGATAGAATATTTAGCATCATTATTTAGATTATGCACTTTATCACTAGACAGTGCTTTTATGACCATCTAGTGTAACCTTCTACATATCATCCAGGAATTTCTGTAGCATCATAACTAATGGCTAAGCTACAGCATATCTTATAGAGAGACATCACATCTTGATTTAGAGCCTTCATGTCATGGAAAAACTAACACTTCCATTGTAAATTGTTCCCAGGGTTCATTACTCTTGCTGCTAAAATTTACACCTTATCTTTAGTTTGAATCTGTCTGGCTTCGACTTCCAGTCACTGGATCTTGTTATACCTTTGTCTGAGAGATGAAAGAGCCCTGTCCTATTGAAAACTGTCTTCCTGTGTAGGTACTTACTTGTCAGCAAGTCTCCTCTTAACCATCTCTCTAACAAGCTAAATACATTCAATGTCAAAATTATTCTTTCTTGGAGTGGGAAGATTGATGGTACCAAACTCAGGCAACTACCTGTGCCTACTTGCCTGACCCTCTGTAATCAGTGGAGGCTCCTCCAGAAGGCAGTTTAACTAATCTCAAATGTGAATATCCCCTGAAGGTGTCTGTGTCTCACTGGTAACTGTTTTAACTATTCTAGGGCAACTATGACCTTCACTTAGATGACTTGTTTAAGTACCTAAAGTTTGGTGAAATTTTCAGCTTTTAAACAATCTTTATTTTGCTGAAATCCATTCTATTTTCTCAACAACTTTTTGGAAGGGTAGACATGAGAAATGGAGACACATGTGAGCCCTCGCTTCCCATAGTATCCTAATATTTGGTTAGGATGCCTTCATTCTCCTGTTCAAATTGCCTCCATTTGACCAAGAGAAAAATTAAACTCATTTCTTAGCCATTAGCTCCACATTCACAGTTCATATTCAGTACATTGTCTGCAATGACCTTTCAGTATTTTTTTCAGAGCTTCTGCTTTCCCAAATACAGTCCCACATCCCCTAAGGCTCACAGATACAGAATTTTCAATTTGGGGTTATATTAAAATAGATCTGTAGTGTACTCAGAGCTGCCAGTCAGGATCAGGGCCTCACCACACAAACACACAGTGAGAGACAGTCCCTGCCCTGAAGAATTTACACTCTAAATTAGACAAGACAGACAGTAGTAGCATGTGGGGGTGGTTAAATGGAGACACTGAAAAAGTGAAAGCCACAAAGAGATTTGAGGTTTCCCAGACCTTCCCACCCCCACTAGCTTATCAAAGTGATGTATGAGACTTGTTTTGCTGAAACACACTGTATGACTCCATCTCAGCATCTTTCTTGCTGCAACCTCACATGGCTGCAGGTGCGGGGCTGTTATCAGTTGATCAGCTCTGTCTGACCCATAACAGGAAGTTAAACATATTTCAGCAGAAATATGCACTGGATGGGCTCTGCGCTTCAGGAGACCTCAGGGACAAGAACATAGACAAGATGAAGCTTCCTGGCAAAGCTTCTCCCAGGTACAGATATAGCTCATGGCTGTGGCCAAGCCCAAATCATGGTTCGAAAATCAATGTCTAGCTTTCCAGTGGCTGGATTTCTTTGATCTTAGTGTTCTGGTCAACAGGACCAGAAACCAGGCAAGCTTAATCTTACTTTTTCTGTCATTGCCCAGTTTCTATCTCTCTGTAGGTTAAGCTACTAAGAAAGCAAAATGAAACAAAACAAAACAAGACTAGGTTGGCAATCAATTCCAGCCACTGAATGAGCAGTAAGTACTTTCTTGGGAAGACAATAATTTAATAGTGGTGTTTAAACACACTGTAAAATCATTCCTAGAAAATAACACACAGCATTTGGAAATAGATTCTCCATGGCAAGAATCTTCAAGATGCTGAGCAAATTCACTTCTCATGCATGTCTTGGGAACTGAAGACAATCTGAGTTTAATCCTGCATTAACTGAGGTCAAGAGCAGTAACCCAAGGCATTCAGCACTTTCTAGTAGGTATTCAGCTCCAGTGCTACTGGTGTCTGTTATTTTGCCTAGTTTGTAACAAAGCATGTCCTGCTCAGAAAAATCCACCTATGCCAAACAGATCCTTTCCTTTCACAGCTCCTAGTGCTGATTAGATTTTCAACACAACATCGAGGCAAATTGTCTAAGTATTTTCGAAGCTATTGCAGGCTGGGGTCAGGAACTATGTGGATCTTTACCCTGTGTCACCATTGAAGTTGTAAGGCTGACATGCAGAATGGGAAAAAGCCAAACCAGGAAGACGTAAAGCAAAAAATTGTAAAAGGGAACTGATGGGGCTGAGATTGGTGGTTGTATGAGTAATGAAGGACTGGCCAAGGTAGATAAGGTGAATGTGAGCCATATTATATGGCATTATGCTTTGAGATACTGGACACTGGAAGGGAAAATGGGAGCTAACACCTCTCCCTTACCTTACAGGAAGATAAAAATATCATTTAATTAACTTTCCTCAAGGACAAAGGGATAAAACTGCTGAACACTTCAGAAAAGAACATAGGCAAATTAATTTCATACATCTTGTCAATAAGCCACAAAAAGTGTGAAGATTATATATGTATATAATATGTTTACTATAATTATGCATACGTTAAAAAAAAAAATCATAAAGCTAAAAAAAAATCTAAGAACTTTCCACCTGGCATACTGCATGAAATAAGGAGTCAAAAAAATAAATCCTCTACCAAGAAAACCTGTGTATTTAATGAATACTAAATAAAAGAGACAATAAATGCCTCACAGGCAACCTGCATTTTGGATATTCTGTTTTAAATTGTTTGACTTTGAAGTACTAATAACTCTGCCAGGCTGGCTTGGGATGTATTCTGGGTTTTGGTAGCAATGTCATCTTCTGAGTAAAGTGTGTCTTTGCCCTGTGATACTTTTGGGGAGAAAAAAAAGAGAAAACCAGATGTACTGGGTACTAATCTGATTACTTAACATGTTTTTGGGAAGATGGTCTGATACACTGATGATTCAAGCTAAATGAGAACTTGCAGATAAGTGGAAGTGAGCCTCAGGTTGTCAGTAATGAACTTCAACTAATGCACACTGGGCCTAAACCAAATAGCACTGGGCACCGTTACATACCACAGAAGGCAATGATAAGACCTGACTATGCTCGCCTCCCTGAGGATCCAAGACATGATAATACTTGTAGGCAAAATTACATTAGCTGATTACTGTGCTGCAAATTTTAATGGTTTATAAGCAACTAGAAATTGCCACATTGTAAATTTGGGATAGATGATAGATATCAGACTTATGGGGGATGATACCTTCACTCTCGAGTTATATTTTATTAATATCCTGCTTTTCATTATACTTACAGCACCAATTGGTTTTATGAGTGGATAAAATGTATTTTGCTCATTTCTTTTGGTTTAGCATTGAGAAATAAGAAAAAGAAAATGCATTTGGATTTGCTGAATCTCATGAGATTCACGAGTGCACTTCTTAAACTTGTCTAGGTCCGTCTGGATGGCATCCCACCCCTCATCTGCAAAACTGCTGAGAGTGCACTTGATCTCACTGTCTATATTGTCTCAGCATGGACCCCTGAGGGACACCACTTGTCACTGATTTCCATCTGGACAGGGAGCCATTGACCACTACCTCTGGATGTGAGCATCCAACCAATTCCTCATCCACTGAACAGTGCACTCATCAAACCTATATCTCTCCAATTTAAAGTGAAGGATGTTGTGGGGGACCTTGTTAAAGGCCTTACAGAAACCTAGATAGATAACATCAGTAGCTTTTCCCTTATCCACTGATGTAATCACTCCATCATAGAAGGCTACAAGGTTGGTCAGGCAGGACTTGGCCTTGGTAAAGCCATGCTGGCTGTCTCAAATCACCTCCCATGTGCTTTAGCAAAGCTTCTAGGAGGATCTGTTCCATAATCTTACCAGATGCAGAGGTGAGGCTGACAGGTCAGTAGTTCCCAGGGTCCTCCTTCTCACCCTTTTTAAAAATGGGTACGTTTCTCTTTTTCAGGTCACCAGGAACTTGACTTCATAGCAGTCACTGCTATGATTTTTTGTTTTCTCTAACACTGTAAAAAAGGATTTGTATTTTACCTCTGCGTCCTGGGAACTCACCTTCACAACAGCCACACTAACACATGTAGACAGAAGTGTGAGCAAAAGGTGGGGATGCTTATGCACAAGACTGTTTCTCAAGTACATACACCTCTAAATGAATTGGGTGTAAGTGTGATGAATTACATCCAGAGCAATACATTTCCCTCTGTGGTGCTGCTGAGGAGCTCCATGCTCAGAGACATAACAGTATTATATACACAGCTTACAAGATGTGCACACTAATATTACAGCTGCCACTAAGAAGGGTACTGAGGAGGGAGTAACAAATGCTGCATTGTCAGTCTGCAACAATAAAGAATAATTTTCATTCCTTGTGCACAAGAGCTCCAATTATAATCTAATTCAATTCAGATTAACTATGCTTTGATGGCATTTCCATTACATAAAAAATAAATTTATTAGCCAAGTATAATGTGTTTTGACTATAGTTCTAATGCTAATAAGGAGGCTGTTTAACTGCCTTAATGCTGCATTTTAACTACAGTTACAAGCTATTCCTTCAAAATTTATAATCAGGGTGTGCAAATATTACACTGGAAACTTAGAGAAAGAAAAAATATCAGGATTTACAGGTGAGCTGTTAATAAAGGTTTATAATCCATTTGGTTTAAATCCCACCCATTAAGAATTTTCAAAGCATCAAAGTATCTTTCCAGGTGTTTTCTCCTGGGATAATCTCATGGTCTGGTACAAAGTAGCAGACGTGATAGGATCAAATTAACATTGCTTTGTCTAAGGATTGTTAATAAGTCATTGCAGGTATATCTAAACCAGAAACACTTAATCTAGTTACAGCTCAAGAGCTATGTCTTTTATGCTCTATGAATGATCGTGATAACTTTTGTACTGCCAGCCTTTCCAGCAATCCTCACCCTGTTCCTGAGTTCTTTATGGGTTATTTTACTGTCTGTTGTGGGCTCTTAAGGACAGAGTGCTCACCATTACTCTCTTTACCCAGTGCACAAATGGAAGGAGACTCATAACTAGTTAGCCATTCTGATTCGTGAAGCACATATTTATGTTTCCACCCTGGGCTTTAGGGCATGTGTTTGAGCTATTTCAAATGAGAAACCAAAGCAATTTTCCCTCCTGCCCCTGCTCAAAGGAATCCTGAAATTCTGCATCACTTTGCTGGTCTTCAAACCAACATTTGCCTTTTGGCAGGCTGTGCACAGGATGGATTCAGGAGGCTGACAGCTCTGCTGTTTGCCAAATTACAAGGTGCTCTATAGAGCAGGAACAAACTATTAAACTGGATACCATGAGGAAACACAGAATACATTCACCCCATTTATTGTAGAAAAGACCTACCCTGACAATCCATCGCGAGGTAAATTTTAATTTTGTGTAGCTTGCAGTTGAATTGAAATGGCCACTGCTTGGGTAGATTGCTTTAGTCAAGAAACAGTTGTCTTGGAAGAAGACTAAGAAATGGATGCAGTAACAGATGGAAAATTTTGACTACTCCAATTTTTTATCTATGGAAGCTCCATTTTAATTACATTCCAAAGTGACAGAAAACCAGACCCCTGCTGTACTTATGATTTGCTTTCTATTCAAATTTACTACTTATTGATGCCATTAGTTTATGAGAACAGAAATTAACATTTGATTTCCTTTTCTATTTCACAATTTCTTTTCAGGACAAAACTACTTTCATTGGGAAGTCATCACTGAATCAAATTATATCTGTGAGGGAAAAAAAAAAATCACAAAAAAACAACCCCCACAATGTTTGAAGTAATGTCTTTGTAGAGGAGGGGGAAAACAGAACTGCCAAAGGAAATTTGGACCATTAGTCAGCCTTTACCAATTATTTATGATGAGCAATTTATCCACTCTTTTTAATACTATTATGGGGAATATATATTTTCCACAAACAGATCAACAACTTAATATTTATTTTTTCTTCATCTTAAATTTTCTTTTTATTGCTTAAAACACATCTGTAGACAATATATCTAAGCCCCCAAGTTTGTATTTTTCTTTGCAAGTGCAGTTGCTTACACAGATAAAAGATTTATTATAGCAATCCAAAAGATCAAGAAACAAGAAGATCTAATGACTGGACTCTAATGCTGGATTGACTCTGGATATGTTTGTGTGGTTTGTTTTTTTGTTTTGTGGGGTTTTTTTTTTGTTTGTTTTGGGGTTTTTTGTTGGTTTGTTTTTGTTTGGTTTTGGGTTTTGGGTTTTTTTTTGGTTTTTTGGTACAGTTAGGGTAATTATTCATTGAGATGTGAGGCAGACTGCATATCATTGCAAATCTGTGAGACAAATGTTTCTAAAATACATATTGTGCCTAAACCAGAAGATGGGAGCTACCTGTCAAACTCCATGGTCTTTTGCTTGTAGAATGTCAAATCACAGGAGCACCATGTTCCCTTCTGGACTTAACATTTATGAAGTATTTATTTCAGAGCTGATGTGTACTAGTTGCCTATGTCAAATAATAGGTCAAGCATTTGTGAAAAAAACAGACAAACAGATACAAACATCACCACTGGAAAGAAAATTATAGTCTTCACCCTGTTCAGTGCTTCATCCAGATCTTCAAAATGATGACCAGAAAGCTGAGGGCAACTTGCAGTTCTAAAACAACAGCTCTGGTGAAAATCTGAATGGAAACAGTGACATTGGAATGAAATATCATCACCTCAGTTGGCAGGTTACAGCCACTGAAAATGTGCTCAAGTCATTTTCTCATTTCTAATCTGTAAATTAGACATAAATTTGCAATTGATACATAGCAGGAAAAAAAAAATCAAACAAAACTCAACCCAAAAAACTCTATTAAAACTTCATTCCAGAGTCCATAAACACAATCACCATGTTTCTGTGTAAGGTGGTAACAACATCTCTTTTGTGCTTAGTGCTAGTGACACAACATCTGGAAAGGTGTTCTGTTGAAACACCTCATTATCAGAAAGAGCTGGAGGCACTTCAGAGGCATCCACTCAAACAATTACAGAGCTAGGAGGACTGTTCTGGGGAGGAAACAGCCTCTGAATTACTTGGGAAAGTGATGATTAAGGCACTGTGTTGGTCCTTTGTGACTTTTATGGGAGGTTTTACAAAGGTTTCAGTGGGATCTTGATGAAGGACAAAGATATGCTGATCAATGGCAAATGTTCAAAATGTGTGAAAAAGAGGAGGAAAAGGAATATTTAGCTGCTTCACAGAGTATAAATAAGGTGGAATTAGGAGGGAAAAAAATAGAAATGAACTTTCCTAAAATATCAGAATTTATAACAGGAAAATGAAGAAAAGAAAATGGGTTGAATAATCTAATGGAACAGAATGTGCCTTTTGATGACTTTAAGCTAACCTCACTCATAGAAAAAGCATTAGGAGTTGACATGACATAGACTGGAAATTGAGATTTCCTAATCCTGGGAGGTAAACCTGGATAAGGCTCTGAGTTGAGCCTGGATAAGGCTCAATATTTTCAGTTGATTGTGTGAGTCCAAGTCCAGAATCTGGTTTGTTATCTATTTTGCAGGTCTAAGCCCTCTGACCTGAGTATATGCAAAACGATGTCTTCAGAACTACAAAGTCCTCTTTCCCAGTTCTTTCCCTATCAAAACTTCAGAGCAAATACTGAAAGGTGAAAATATTTTCACCTCAAAAACATGTAACCAGGTTCAACTGTGGAGTACACTCTGCCACTGGATGCAGCAGAAAAGAAGTATGACTTTTTGATAAGATCCCTGAATATAATATATATGTATAGTTTCAGAACAGGTTTTAGAGGCTTGTTTCTTACTGCCCTTTATGGGAAAGTTTAACTTCTACATATGGAGATGAATGCAGCATCTGATGAACAGTGAGCTGCACAGTACCTGAACTTCTGACCTGTTCAGTGAAAAAGTGCCATGCTAGTTCTCACCTATTGCCTCCTTATTATCCACTGTTTAAGTGCTCCTATCAAAAATACTCCAAATATTTTAATTGATAATAATGAGAAGTCACAAGAAGGAAAGCTGGTCCGATAGTCCTTTCCAACAAGAATAATTACCTTTATTTTCATGTTGATATTTTTTTTCTTCTTTTTATTTCTGATTGTTTTGCTTGGTTTTGTCTGGAGGGTTAGGACTAGAAGAAAAACAACCAACAAGATAAGGCAGCTGTTACCAGCCTAATGATAAGTGTGTTACTGGATCCTGCAAGGACCAAAGGATTCTTGGTTCACCAACAGTCAATGACTACTGAAGATACACAGTCTTTCTCAGCTTTCATCTTCATTTATACAATTCAGAAAAACTCTGAGAGCAGGAGGAAACATGTTGATAGCAACAAGGCATTTATAGCCTTGAGAAGCTGTGGTTCCCTGGAAGCCTGTAAGTAAAGCCTGTAAGTAAAGCCTCAAGTTTTCTTCTGACTCTGCACCTGCTCCAAATGATAAAGAATATCAGTGTTTAATAGATTTAGTGATATTATAGAACTATATGGAGCATCCTCCCTCTTCCAGCACTTAGCTTTCCTTTTGTTCTTTGTGTAGTTGCTGGATAATGCACATAAAATACTAAAGTAGTTCTTTCCAAAGAAAGACATGATGCAGAATGCATAGGAAGGAAAGAGAAAAATGGTGAGACACGAATAGTGTATAAGTAGTATACATGTATAAGTGTATAAGTAGTAAATAAGAACTGAAAAATAAATTTCAAGGGTCTTCTAAATATATTTTGTAGGAGAAAAGTAGCAGTCATCTCCACACTAATATCAAAGCAGTCCATCTGTTTGGGTTGCATGGAAGCAGCTTCTAAGCAGGGAGTGAGTAATGATTAAGCAGCTACAGTCTGGTAAGGTAACAGGCCCCATGCCAAGTTAGCAGAATTGCTGTAGACCTTTCTCTGTTTCATGTCAGCCAAACAGTGACACACTGGCCTCTCTACTCCAAACCTGTGGTGGTCTTCTCTGTGTGCGATTCTTTTAAACCAGCAAGTCCCTATGCCCACTACATACTTTTTAAACTACTGGATCTATCACAGCACCTGCACTATCTCCAAGCACTCCACAGAAAAATCTTGAATGTGCTGAAGAAACCTTTTGCCCCATAGTAAGTAAGAGAAGACTCTATAAGTGATGACCACATATGGTGCCTATCCTAGTCTTCTGGAAACTCTGGTGCATCATTGTAAGCACTTTCCTCTGTGCCTTAAGGTAATGAGTGACTGTAGAGTGAGTGAAGATGGGATTTTATTCTGAAAACATTAGCTGTGCAGAAACTGGATACATTGAGAAGGAATAAGAAAGATTACATCACTCTAGACTCAGGTGCCAACATAGTCAGTCATTACGTAAAGTGGGAAAGTACTGAGCACATAGCCTGAAACAGGCTTTATTGCCTGAAATGGGAGCTCATGCAGCAGATCAACAGCATGAGAAATGGGCTGTGGAGAGACCAGAAGGAAGAATGGACTGGAGTGTATTGAACAGAGAGGAAATCATATAATCAGGGAGAAAAGGTATGGCCCTTGGCAAGACCTCTGGTAGTACAATCTATATTAACAATATCACCTTGTAAATTTGTTGAGTGCATGTAACTCTGCTTCCTCTGGATAATATTTTTATTATGAAAAAAAGCCTTCCTCAAAAGATAAATATGTTTCAAAGGAAGTCTGAGTGGAGTTTTAACAGTTATAAACAGATTTATAAAAATAAAAGAAATTCAACATTCAAACATTGTTTGGAGTACAAATGAGAAATTTGTGGCCAGCTGCAAGTCATTTTGTTTTCTTTTCCAAATTAACAATAAGGAGGCCCGGTCAGTTTGCTCTCCTGACATTATAACCAGGGAATATTTCTTTTCATACAGGTTGGCTGTGGCTCGGGGTGATATTAAACCATTGGCATTAATAATAATCAAGGACTATCTACCATCAAAACAAGTCATAGACTTGACAGTCTGATTATATCATTTTAGAGAGAGGAAATGAAGTTTAGCATTTGTTTAAACATAGTGAAATGAATTAAAGAAGTTACTAAAAAAAAACCCCAAAAACATTAGAACTCATCTCCCACTCATTCAGTTTCATTACGGATAAAGATCATCAGGCTGGGAGAGAGGAAAGGTCTTAGATACCCTGACCCTTGTGAGTATTTTGTTAAGAATGACTCACTTGATAAAAAGTGCATTTCAATTCAGACTAATGAAAGGTCCTCCATCTAGAAGCCAGGGATACAAACCATACTTAAAAGGTAAGTGCTATGCTGAAATGAGATTTAAGGCTTCTTCTTGGAAACCCCCCCCAACAAACAACACACAAAAAACTAAACCAACAAAAAGCGCCATGTGATGCTGTAAAAAAGAATGCAATTAAAACTTTGGGCACATAAGCATCAAGATACAGTGTAGAAATACTATTAGTGATAGGAATTGTGAGGATTTTCCTGCACAGTTTCCAGCAACCGCACTTCTGAAAAAGATATTAAGAAAGATTTTTGAAATTATCCTAGAAGGATAGACAAACATGTCTTTCAGAAGAAATCACAGTTTCCCAATCTATTTAGTATACTAGATGACCAAAAGTTGACCTGGTCACGGGTTATATGCAGTTAGAGAGGAAGAGCTTTCTGACTGTAAACTGATCTTTAATTTAAAAGTAAAATGAAACAAAATTACCAGCCAGTGTTTGGAAGGTGAAACTAGATAAATTAAGACTAAATCATCAGTGAGATTATCTCCTCAAAGAGTGTTTAGATTTCATGCTAGTTCTCCATCAATTAAACTGTGAAACTTAAGTCTTAGCTACAGCATACCATTTGAAAACCAAAAGATACACAGGCAGAGGTTGTAGAATTTGCACAGAAATTGCTAAGTGCTATGGTACAGGATAGCACAAGCTGGAGGAGAACAAAGATGCCAGAGAGACAGGTCCACTGTGGACAAATATATCACCATAGGATGTAACAGGGAGGAACTGAGTGTGTCCTTAACTGCTGCTGAAGCAATGGCAGCCCATCCATTCCCCCGGCACAAGACTATGTGTTCCCTCTAAGTCCTTGACCTGGAGCTCCAGACACAGTTAATCATCCAAGAAAATATCTAGGCCCCACCTGTTGGTTTTCTGTGGCAGGCGAGAGCCTTCTACACTGTGCACAAGCCAAGGGACTTCTACCTTTTTCCACTGCCACCTTTGATGTCTAAGTATGTTCAGTGGCAGTTGCCTGTCCCGGTGCCTTTCCTGGAGTCCTCCTATGTCACCCAAGGCTTAGGGAGGAGATGCTCAGCTCTCCCACCACCCACATGGTGGATGACTGCCCTTGCCTTCACATCTCCTTGTTGAAAGTCAGAGCTGATTCCCATAACCTCAAATCATACTGATTCTCACTCTATTTTGCATCTTTATTTGGAACTATTTTGCATCTTTGCAAACTACAATTCCCGTCCTTTTTCTTTTACTTGAATACAGAGTGGTTTCTATTTAATGACAGCCCAGACCAGAAAAACATATGTATTCAGAAAGCTACCTGATGTGCCGATGCTCACTTTTTTTCATCTTCAC
>JAAGNO010016475.1:0-15012 GCA_033439905.1 Ceryle rudis | reverse complement strand
AAGAAAAGAAAAGAAAAGAAAAGAAAAGAAAAGAAAAGAAAAGAAAAGAAAAGAAAAGAAAAGAGAAAAGAGAAAGAGGAAAAAAAAAAAATCCAGTCCAAACTCAGAATCTCTAATCTCAGGCACCTCACTCAGCTTCCTGTTCTGGCTATCTCTGCACTGGGCTTCCTCTGTGAGAAAACAATATGTAACCCAGAACTAAACTTCTATAAAAATGGAGGACCAAGATTACAAAGGAAAAGAATATAGAAATTTTCGATATTCCACAGTAGTTTTTTAATCAAAATCAGACAATTTGCTAAATAGAGTACTAATACATTTCAATTGAGAATAATAATCTGCGATTTATATCTAACTATTAGACTGCCAGAGAAAGTTCTTCAGTGGTACTTTAAACAAACTGATCACTTTTTTCCAAAAGCTAAATGAACCTAGTGATTCACTTTACACAGAGCACTGAACAATTATCACTGATAGATTTTGGCCCACATATATTTGGCATAAGTTTGAATGCTTTAAACCAATAGAAAGATATATTTTATAATTCCCATACAGGTACTGGTTTCTGTGTGAATTATATAAAACCTGAAAAGTGCTGCCATTTCCCGTCTGAAGAAAAATGATTCTCCATCTCTGGTTTCTTCATGCTCTCAGTGTTACTTCAGTGATTACCACAGACATTCAGGGCAGCCTTGGCTTGAGGCATAGTGCAAGAGTGGTGCAGCTGGCAACACACTCCTGGTTTCAAGTTTTGATTGCACTCTAGTGACTATGAAACACAGGCTTAGTTAGCAACCTTTTACTACTCAGTTGATTGTGCCAAAAAAGGAGGAATCAGGAAGATATGAAATGGCCATGCAATTTGAAAAGAGCAAACAAATTTAAAACAAACAAACAAACAAACCCAAAAAAGAAAAACAGACAAACAAACAAAAAACCCCCACACACTATTGTCATGTATAAATGGTTTAATTTTATTTTGGCTTTGGTATGGGGAGGAGGGCAGGGTATGTTCTGAAATACATAATCTTCTTAGAAAAAACACTGAGAAAAGAGGGCAGTTATCACACAGGATTTAAGCATATCAAAATTCCCAAACGTGATAGGAGCAAGGGTCATTCAGTATAATGTAGGAATCAAGATGTCTTACTGTTCACTTTCAAACGATGTTGGACAGTCATTTGCTCTCTCTGTTGTAAAACTCACAAGTAATTTTTTTAACTTTAATTACTAAAGTCATCCAGACTATTCCAGAGATGTAAAGACAGTGATATCTAACATAGATCTGTAGTGTGTCATGATCACACTATAAGTAATAGAAGTAGGGGCAAGAATGAAAAATTAGACTCTGCTTCTCTGGACCCTGCTGAACCTCCTCGACTTGAGAAAAGCTTGTGCAGAAGTGCTTTGCATCTTCTAAGAAAATGCTACAGATCATATGTAAAGACATTGCGAGAAGGAACATTAACACTTCTCTCCACTCCAAAAAAACACCTGTTACATTTGTAAGTGTCCCAAAGAGTAAGATCTAGGCTGTGTCCACTGTCTAAGCCTGTATCTACATGAGCAAATTTTGCCATTTTTCATTTCCTATCTTATCTGTACCTACATGCTACATAGTGCAAATCTGGCTATTATGCTCATATCTTTGCTTGCTTGCCTCCAGAATAAAAAAATATTCTCTGGATCCTGAGTTTTTGTGGGGTTTTAAGTCCACAATCCCTGACAGTTTTTCTCAGTATATCTTTAGTGTGAGTCTTGTGCAGAAAGGCCTTTCTTTGGGACAGAATTGTGAGTACTCAGATCTCATGAAGGCAAATACTCTTGGCATTTCTGCATGCTTCAGTGTTTTTAGACAGGTGCCTTGTCAGGAAGATGACAGCTGGATGTATACAGAACGATCTTCAATAAGGACATTTATTAGAGTCAGCTGGCAATCTGTTAGGCTAAGATATGCTTTTAAAAATTTGCTAAGTGGTGTGCTATGAAAAAATATTTTTATTATTTGCACAGCTTGAATAATAAATTCATAAATGTATGCAGTACTATTAACAGTTCTTTGAGAGGAAATCCTGGGTAATATTTTAACACATACCATTACACATTGGATACATTTTGTATCTTTAATGTTTCTGTTGAATGCAAAAAGGCAAGTAAAAGGAATTAAGCTCAATCATTCCATGAAAAACAAATATAGAAATATTCAACATATTAGTCTGGTGACAAAAACATTTTTAAAATATTTTATTACCATAATAAAAGATCTTTGTAAAGCAACAAAGGGATTTATCATTATGCTAAAAAAGTTTCTTTTGGCAAGTTAAGAATTATGAAAAATATTGAACAATATTTTCCTGGAATTAAAAAGTATATATACATATTAAAAAATCAGTGTGAGAAGAGTGCAAGTTGTTTATGGAGACTTTAATCCTCAAAGATTTTGCCATACTTCACTTTGGTCTCCATTTCTCCAGCATGTTAAAGATATGGGTTGTATTGTGTACTGCCCTAGATAAACATGTGGAGTCGAACAAAGAGTGAATATTACCAGTTGTGTATTGGAAGTGATAGAATTTGGGGCTAATTTATGCAATTACCTACATCATTTTGTAGAGGGATGTTGTCCTAGGGAACTGACCCCTATGATTCTTTCAGTCCTCTATTCCTTCTGCCCCAGGTCCTGTTTTCTTTCTAGTGTTGAATCCTCCCCAATCCTCACTGCTCACTCACAGTTTTCTTTCTGCACTTCCTGACCTGAGTCTTTGCCTGACAAAGACACTGATCAAGAACAGTGACATGTTGTTAGAGGGGACAAAGTAAGGATGAAAGATGTCTACATTTGTATTTGCCCTCCATATTTGGTCCCCTATAAAGTTTAATTTACTGATAGGTAGAGAATCAAAGGGGTTTTTTTTCTTCCTTTTACTTTGGAAGTCTTGTGAAGCTACAGGAATTGTAGCCTGTGTGGTAATCCAGTCACAGGGAGACATACTTGTAAGAGGAGTCCAAAGGTATGGCTATTTTGATACGGAACAATTTAAGGAACTCATTACAGATTATGTCATTAAATCTGCAATTTTTACTCCTGAGAGTGTTAGAAGAGTTTTTATGTCCCCTCTGCTACCTAACCGCACAAAGAAATGATCTCCATGGATTTCACTACATGCTGGCATTGAAAAGTATCTTGGGCAAAAGAACTGCATGCATTTTTTTCTAAAAATCCTGAGTATCTTCTACACTGTCCAGGACATTTGTCCATAGACCATCAGGCTCCCTGATGGAGGACTTGGGGAAGTTTCTGCTGCTTAGCAACACAAGCCAAAAAACCTTTCTCCCCCTTGCCTCTATGCCAACTGTGTTACCTTTAACTCTTTCTCAGCATGTTCATGACCAGCTTATCTGGGACTGGTATACTGTATTTTAATGCAATATACATGTATAGTTCTTTCTAGAAGAAGCAAAGGATCAAAGCACAGATTTTCAATTAGCCAAACACGAATTTGGTCTTGTGCTTTGGTTCATAGGGGTGAGGCACAGCTTTGCTGGCAGGGATGCATCTCGGTTATTGCTATTCATAGTACCAACATTTAGCAGTGACTCCAAAGTTGTCTGGAGCTGTATGCAAACCATACCTCTAAATATTAAATAAAATAATAAATAGTAAATATGTATATTATAAATAAGAGAGATTTGTGGAATGAAAATATTCTTTTAAAGTCCCTTAAGAAGTCCTTCTGCCATTAAAAAATGGTGGAATATTGGTCCCAGACAGAAAAAAGAAAGTCTCTGACATTAAATGCATACTCTACTACATTCACCTGAACATTTTTCTCCATCTTTCCTATGATTCTATTTGTTCCTTTTGATTTTGTACACAATGGATGAACCACTTCAGCTTTTCTGCCCTTCCCTTCTCCTTCATGTACATTGATACAGCTGTTTTTCTTCATTCAAAACAAGACAGACAGATCAGAAGCCAAGGTGACTCTGACCTTCTGTGTCACGCAAGTATCTTTTGCAATATTAAGTCCCTGAGGCGGTTCCAGATTTCCTTTTATCAGCTCTCACACCATGGAAGTTTTAGCATATTTCTTTACCTTTGCCATTTATTAATAACTTACTTCTCGGCCTCATCATAATCCTAATTTATACCATTGCTTTTTGCAGTGACTGATGTGTCTGCATTTGCCCCATGATTAATCCTACCAATTAATAAGTTTTTCTTGGGTTTGGCAAAAATAGATGCACTAGTTGTTTTATTTTTCTTTAGACGATGGTACATGCACCTTGTCAGGACATGACACTGTACAAGCAAAAGAAGTGTTGCTTCCATAATGTTGAAGATGAAGGAGATAGGAAAACTGGGAATGAAACTCATGGTCACTGCAACCTTTAGGCACTCAGTGAAGAGGTAATCTCTGAATAGTCATTGAGTAGCAATTGATATGTGTTTGTAAGTACAGAAGAAACCAACATAGTGTTGCAGCAGCACTTGATTTGTCCTTCTTGATTGTCATCCTTGTGCATAACAGAGGTAGTTTCATTCTGTGACTGAAAGGCTTGGTTGTGCCTACCTGGATTGCATTACGTAGAGCCACATTCAAGACTATAGCAACAAAAGACAAGTTCTGTCAAAAATCTTGAGCTGTACATCAGGGCTGCAACAGACATAGTCATAATACCTGTAATATATGCCCTTAAAACTAATTCATGACTGTGCACAGAAAAGCCTCGCGGGCTGAGGGTCTTACTACCCCTGAAGTCATTCTGAATAGTTCCATTGGATCTGAATTGGGCCCTACAGGTGAGAGGCCTTTGTAAGTAAGTATCGAAAATCAGAGGCATCCCTTCAGCTGTGCTGAACTGTGTATATTGGTTTCCTTTCTTTTCCTAATGGTCCTGGACTACTCCTGAATAGCATTCACTAAAAGCACACTAAAAGAAAAAAAAACCCAAGAACTTCCCCCCCGCCCCAAACCCCCCAAAAACCCACAAACAAACAAACCAACAAAAAAGAACCACCTAGAACCAAAAATACAAAAACGTGAAACTATAGAAATTCTCAAAAACTTGTTTATCAAATGTCAGACTGAGAGCAGTTATTGACCCAGGGGGATTACAGTTTATTCAGGGTGCCAAGTAATTATAGAAGTGGCATTAGATCATCATTTACACTCACAGTATAGTCATGAAGGACAATGTCAGCTAAAAAAAGGACAGATGAGAAAAAGCCCACAGTTTATAATATTCCTTAGAAGCATTGCACAGGGTGTAAATAAATGAGGATTGTCTGGTCTAGTAGCTGCTCGTTTCCATGGGAAAATTACCACTTGTTGTTTTCAGTGGCAGTTAACACTAATACAAGAAGACCTGAGCCATTAAACTAACAGTGAATATTTTTTTCTGTTTCCTGATTTTTCAGTTAGGTTACAGACAGAGCAAATTACAGAAGAGACCTCTTAAACAGAAAGCTTTGGTGCTCAGCAAATGTACTCATTTATCAGGAAATTGTGTAATAGAGTTTTGCAAAACTTATAACACACTTAAATTCGTACAAGTTATTAATTTACAGGTCGGGTATCAGTCCCCTTTGCATGTTTTCCACACAGAGCTTTCCAGATTAAATTCCAACACATACAAACTTGTGTGCTAGAAAGATGAGAACTCCTCAGGCTGGAAATACTTACTGATCTCTGGTATCAATGGGATCTCATTGCTTTATATAGATCTGCAAGCAACATTGAATACCCAACCTGGAAACATTCAGTAGCAAACACCTCTCTAAAAACGTCCATGGTAGGTCAAAACAATGGGGCTTTTGCCATAACATACCAGCATTGCAAACAGGAAGACTGAAAGAAATCCTTGGAGGTCATTAAGAGACAACTGTGAATGTAGTCTTCCACTAGATAAGACTTCTCTAGACAAGACTGTTTTACAAAAATATTGCTAAGAACCCATACCGAGGATTTAATGGACCCTAGCAGCTGTAAGATCAATGAACATAGGAGAGAGGACCATAGGAACATGGACATTAACCCTCTCATTGCAGCTCAGACAGAGAGATTTCTGTTTAGCAAGATAGATCATCTGTTGAAGAAAAGAAAATAACAAAGTAATCTGCTACCTAAATAATCAGAATATAGCAAGAAGAGATAATTTCATGTGGAGTTAATTTTTCATGTTCCTTTTTTCTATTTATCCAAATGAAAAATATCTCAAGTAGCTCATCTTAGGAAAAGGGTACACACAATTAAAGAAACAGTACAAATTTCACCTCCCTTCTCCTTCAAATTAACGTTATCTTAAACTTTCTGAATGAAAGACCTTTTTATATAACCGCTCTGGAAAACAGAAAACACCACTGTTCTTCTGTTTCTCTATGGCAAGCTCTCCTCTATTGTTTAGGCTGTGGAAGATGGCCACCAACAGCAAAGGAAACACAAAACTAGAAAAAAAATTAAGGTAGGCATAATAAGAATCGGTGATCTGGTCATTGGGTACCTTCTTAGACGTATATTTATTCTTTCATGACAATTAACCATTTCTGCAGGCATAGAAGGGTCTAAACACCTACCTGAAATTTTAAATCTGCAAACTTCTTGGCTACATCTTCATTTATGTGTGTATTGTGTGAACACACAAATTTCTGCACACAATCACACTTGCATAATTGCAAAACTGTTCTACACCATATATTTTACATTCTATTTTCCAGCTATATATTTTAGTATTGGTACTAGAGGCTTCCTCTTGTGACATGGAAGATATTAATATATGTATATATTAATGTATATCATGTATATGAATATATATATGTTGTGTTCATAAAGCATATTAATAAATATTTACCAACCAAGAGCTATTGCATTTATTGAAAATAGAACTTTCTTTTTCCTCTTATAGCTTTTCTTGTTATAGCTACTTATAACTAAATTGTACAAAAACTGTACTAAATCATTTTATAAATGAGAGTTTTTAGCTGCCTGCTGTTTGCAGATGGATGCGCTCTTTCTGATAATTTGCTGCCCTAATCCTCAGGATTTGAAAAATAGCATGATATTTAGAAATTAAACAAAACAAAACAAAAACCAAACCAACCAACCAACCAAACACACACACACACAAAACAAAACAAAACAAAACACCAAAAAACCACACACACACACACACACACACAAAAAAAAAACCCACAAACCTCAGACATTAATTCCTGTTAAGTTACTTTTTTTCCTGGACATAGAATTACTAGGAATTTTAAATTGTTGGCCATATAGGTATTTTTTATGCCACACTTGGAATACTGTGTTCATTTTTGAACCCCTCTGTTCAAAAGAGACACTGAAAAATTTGACACAGTCCAGCAGAGGACCAGCAAGGTCCTGAGAGGATTAGAAACTTGACATATGAAGAAAGGTGAAGGATTCGAGTTTGTGAAGAGAAGGGTCAGGCGAAGCTCATCACAGTTGTCCAATAACTAGAAGATAGTTATAAAGAAGATAGAGGTACCCTCTTCATGAGGTTAGTTGACAACAGGAGAAAAGAAAATGGTCACAAGTTGCTTCAGGACAATTACAGATTTCATGTAAGAAAAAGTTCTTCACAATGAGAACTGAGAATTAGGGTAGGTGCCCAAAGTAATCTCTCTGATGCAAATATTTAAGATTCAATTTGATAAGATCCTGAATGAGGTTTTGCTTTCAACAGAAGGTTGTGGCAGATGATGTCCAGAGATCCTTTCCAACATCGATTTTTCCATGAAACACTATTCCTGTGATTCCTTTATTATACCTGGATATGAAAATATTTAGAACATGGTCTTAAGTCTATTAAACCTGCAAGTCAAAGGTTACAGTATTTTAGCTTGCTTCTTGGTCTGTAACAGGAGGCATGAACTCAATAGCATCACAAGCAAAACTGCAGTGATCTGCAAGGAATTTTTCAGTGGCTAAGAAAAGGGACACAGCAGTGGAAGCACTAATGAAAACTGGCATATGAAATAACTAAGCATCTGCACCACAGTGATCGAAATAAAGAAACTATAGGCTAATTTCCAGGTATTTTCATGCAGCCAATGTTTCCCCAAAATCTTTTTACATCCTCAAGCAAAGTAAAAGATATAAAGAGATATGTTGAAGCATTTAAAAAGAAGGGAAGGAGCAGGGAAATGTCAGAGCAAAGGAGATGGAAAAGGATTGCAATGTATGTATGGAGCTGAAATCCTGTTTCTGTTTTCAAGCTGATCATCACACAGCTACATGCCTTCATAATTGCAAACACATTATAGGGCAGCAACAGCTATTGATGTCGAAACCAACATCCAAGAGTGCCTTTTGTGGTCAATATTTATGAATAAATCTACACCTAGCTTACTGAATGTATTTCAGCCCAAATAATTATTTTTTGTTGTTGATATAGTTTTGGTTTTATAATTAGAAAAATGTCTATGACTTTAAAATATTATGATAATACAATGTGTGAATTTTGCCTAACTGCTATGTTTTATTTAAAAAGGGGAAATCAGGAGTCTTCATATACTTTAATCCAACATTGTTTCTATGGTTTCAAATGTTGCTCTGTACAATGAACTAAAGGAGATAAAAAATCTTACAATAAGACAATTTGGGGAACTTGACACTTGGTTACTACTAAAGCCTGGGCTTAATCCATCATCAATAATCATCCGATTTGTACATCTTATCTCAGGGAATAATCATTGTTAAATACAAAATTTACCATGACACACTAACAACAAATAAAGCATTGTAGCAGACTTTGAAATTAGTGTTTCTACAACTCAAGTATTCAATAATCACGGCATTTATATGCCGAGATTTAGGTTAAAGCTCTCATATAGTTCCAACTTTGCCTAACTCATAGGAAAAGAAATACAGCATTTCTCCTACAATCAAATTTTGGAGAACAGGTTAGGAAGCAAAATATCTACATTACAGCATAATTCTGACACATCTGCCTTACACAATGCTACAGTAAGAGTGATCTGTGTGCTAACCTGCTAGAAAAATACACATTAATGGACTTAGGATTTTACATCACCATTTGCAATGTTAACTTAAGCACATAAAAATATTTGAGAGTTGTTCCTCTTGTGGCTATTGCAGTATTAGACAAAATCCCCTAAATGACAAATAGCTAGTCTCAAATTCTCTTTTTTGGACCAGTGCAGGCTAGGATGGAAGTCCTTTACTTTCAGCAAAGTTAAGGAAGAATAAAATTCTCCTCTTAGAATATTTTTTTTTTTCTTTAGGAAGAAAAGCAATAAAATCACAAAATGTAAGTCAACATTATTTTCTGGTTGGAATAGGAGAAATAGGGCTATGTTCTAGAGCAGGATGGTCTCTAAAATGTTAAAGTATGTCTATTTTCTGACAAGCATTGCTAATATCAACAAATCACCATTTCTGCTAGGAACAGAGATAATCTCTGCAAATAAACTTCACATCTGGACACAAATAATTTCATAATAGCAGCAAACACAGGTCAACCTTTGAGGGCTTTTCTCTCAATTAAAAATTTCTATTAATCTTAAATCAATGGACTTTAGCTGTTGAATAGTTATATACAGCTGAGTGAAGGAAGTAATTCTTTTTCTTATTTCTGTTTCTCAGTTAAATTCCATGACCGGGTTAATAAGTCCAAACAAAAGATACATATTTTTTAATTAATTTAATGGGAAGAGAAGTTTTTAGGCTATGATTTGCCTGATTCCTATGGATTCCTATGAAGCCCAAGAAAGGCAACAGAGAAAGTAATTCCAGAGATGTAAGTTTTGATGCAACTGTGATGGATATCCTAAATTTCTGAAGAAGTGTACCTTTCGATTGGAAAGTTAACGTTGGAAAAAAGTTGCATGCTACTGGATCAGATTCTGTTGCAGAGTGTCTGATCACAGCTTCTTTCTCCATTAGCCTGTAGAACAGCTTGTTACAAACTTCAGGAGTACAAGATATATTCTGTGCCATACTTTCATTTAAACAAAGCAAGCGCCAGCAGAACAGTTGCACAGGTAATAAGAGTTTAATCACCACTTGTGTACTATGTAGTTTTGCGTCTATGTGAATATTTTAGGTCATTTGTACTGTACCTGCCATATTTCACCTGGTATAGGACAGACATAAAATTAAACATGTATTTCCCTATAGCTTGGCATACAAATCACACCTGCTGCTGTACTTTGACAGGTAGATCAATTATTCAGTGTCAAAGGCAAGCTACCTGTGGAAATCCAACTTTCTGATATGTTTCCACAGCAACATTGTAGTCAAAAAATATTTCTTTTTTCCCTTCAAAATGCCAAAGAGTTGGAGTGATCTTATGTTTTGTTTAGGACTGAGGAAATGCTTATTTTCTTTGCCTTCTGAGGGCTGAATGTGATCATGTTTGCAGGTAAAAATTGTGGGGCTTAAAGGTTCTATTTTGTTTGATTCCATGGCAAAGAATGCTGTTACCAAATTAATTAAAACTCACCCTTGTATGCTGTCATACATATACAAAGTTAACCAAAACTCTCAAAGCTTCAAGGACTACACAGATGTTTTACAGTCAAGTATACTGCATTGTCAAGATTGACTGCAAATTCTTTCTTTTTTTTTTTTTTTTTTTTCTAATAATTGTCTCTTCCCAGCCTATCTTTAACCACGAAAGAGTGGAAAAAGAAACAGACAAATTGTTTTGTTTTAAGAAATGGTATTTATTGTTATACTCTGTTTTACCTTGTCTTCTGCAATGTATAAACACAGAAAAGTAACAGATAGAGGAAGTCACTTCAGTATGCAATGTGAGACTTGTTCTGCAAATAATAGTTCTTTTTATAAAGCTTTACTAAAGAACTGATCAGATTTTGTACAAATCTGTAACTTCAGAATGGTGAATAGTGATATATCACAGACAATAAATGGCTCACTGTTGTCCTAAAATATTTGCATTTGTCCCAGTAAGGTGTCTGAACAAGTTTTTCACATCTTTGTTGAAGTAGGTTCTTATTTGTTTGTTTGCTTTTCAGAATCATACAATGGTTTGGGTTGGAAAGAACATTAAAGATCATGTAGTTCCAACCCCCCTGCTATGGACAGGGACACTAGACCAGTTTGCTCAAAGCCCCATCCAACCTGGCCTTGAACTCTTCCAGGATGGGGGCATCTGCAGCTTCTCTGGGCAACCTGTTCTAATGCTTCATTACCCTCATAGTAAAGAAGTTCTTCCTTAACATCTAATCTAAATCTACCCTCTTTTAGTTAGAAACCATTACCTTTTATCCTATCACCACACTCCCTCTCCAGATTTCTTGTAAGCCCTCTTTAGGTACTGGAAGACTGCTATAAGGTGACCTCAGAGCCTTCTCTTTTCCAGGATGAACAACCCCAACTCTCTCAGCCTGTCCTCCCAGCCCCCTGATCATCTTTGTAGCTCTCCTCTGAACCTGCTCAAGCTTGTCCATGTCTTTCTTTTGCTGGGGCCCCTAGACCTGAATACAGTATTCCAGGTGAGGTCTCACAAAAGTGGAGTGGAGAGGGAGAATCACCTCAACCTGCTGGCCACACTTCTTTTGATACAGACAAGGATGTGATTGGCCTTTTGGACTGTGAGCACATATTGCTGGCTCACATTCAGTTTTTCTCCTCAGGGTTGCTCTTAATTCACTCATCACCCAGCCTCTATTTGTGCTTGTGATTTCCTTGATCCAGGTGCAGGATCTTACACTTGGTCTTCTTGAACTTCATGAGGCCTGATCCTCCCAAACCTGCCCAGGTTTCTCTGGATGGCATCCCTTCTCTCCAGCTTGTTGACTACACCACACGGCTTGGTGTTGTCGGCAGACTTGCTGAGAGTGCACTGAATTCCATTGTCCTTGTCACCAACAAAGATGTTAAATAACACTGGTCTCAATACCTACACCTGAGGAATGTCACTCTTCACTGTCTCCATGTGGACATTGAGCGGTCCATCCATCAAACACACGCCTTTGCAGTTTAAAGACAAGGATGTCATGCAGGACATATTGAATGCTTTGCACAAGTCCAGACAGATGACTTTTATCCACCAGTGCTGTAAACCCATCACAGAAGCCCAACAAATTTGTCAGGCATGATTTGCCCTAAATGAAGCCTTTTCCTTAAAAATGTTGGTATTGTCAGACATGTTAGATTGGTACAAATGTCTCGAAGATACACATACAAATGTGAAATATTATCAAGTGCAGGATTGTTTTAGGGAGGATATTTCATAACCAAAACAAAAATAAATTCATTGCAGTCATATATATTTTTCTGTGTCCACCATTCAGCCTCTGTCTGGAAAAAGACTGCACACAAGACTTCAGAAATGTCAGAAGGTATTATTTATTTTTCTCTTTGTCTACCTGTATAATCAAGAAAATCATGGGTTCAGCAATCCTACAAGTTTTCATGTGTATTATAGAGGATGAGATCCTAAAGTCTGGAATTCTTTTCTCTATCTTTTGACTTTTTAAATCTTTATGACTTTCAAGATTATTTTTAGTGATTTTTTGAATGCAAGGACTAGAAGAAACCTTACAGAAATTTTTCTGAGAAATACAAATGAAGAAATTGTGGCAATTTTCTTCTTATACTCAAGAAAAAATGAACGTAACAGGTTTTGATATTGCCAGTTTTATTTTCTTTGTCTTACAGGAAATTATTTCCTTCTGTCTAGCCATATTCCTAATTGTTTGGTTTGTTTGTTTTTTTAATATCATAGCCACCAAATATGTGCTTTGACATACCCATATTCCCTTTTAATTATCTGCTTTCTCTGACTGCAGATAACTAATCCTGTTTTTCTTCGGCTTTTGTAAAAGACCTTTTAGAAATGGCATTTTGTTGCTAATGAGTCAACAAAGAGAAAAATGTCTGAGGCTCTCAAAATACTGTGTTCAAACAATCTAACAGCACTGAAAAAAAATCCAACCTTATCAGATAATTATTAAATGCACATTACAGTAGAGCTAAAATGATGGTTTTGACTTGCCTTTTAGAGAAGTTATTTTAGTACATAAGGGAAAAATCATGTCATCTGTCTCTGATTCTGCACTCAAGACAGGAGGTTGGATTAGGCATTCCTCTATTTTTCATTATACAGACTGTTATCAATGAGAAAAGAATTCTTTATTTATAGTTCCATGCTATACATACAAAGCTACACCATGCAGAAAGAAGCTTCTTGAATACATTTTGGCCTTCTGCACCACAGTGCAGGAATCCCAATCCCATAATGTTTTTTAAAAAAGGAAAGAAAATCAATCTTTCTTGTCTTCAATTTTGCTCTCTTCTCTCAACTCCCCCAAAACCTCCATGACATTTAAAAACAGTGTTGTTTGTCTTTTTTAAAAATTGCCTTACTTACTGAACCCTCAGGGCTTATGTCTTCTGATTTTTCTCCACACCAGGAGCTCTTGAACCTTACTGATGTTTTCTTCTTTTAAAATAGGTGATCACTTGACTCCAGGAATTGCAATTTAGAAGGAGCTGGAGGCACTGTCCCTGTCTCAGCAGTGGAGTGAAATCAGGGCAATGGCTCCCCATAATGGGAGCCAAGGGATCCCTCTCCTCACCCCACTGCTCAGTAGGCAGTGAGCTCCACTTTCCACTCATTGGTAGGGAATGAGGCCTCAGGCACTTGTCCCACCCTGCATTTTAGTGACTTCAAATTCTGGGGAATACAAGAATTACACTGGAGTCAAAACATTAGATGGAAACAGAAAGATGCTCAGCATCTTCCCATCACTGATTTGCAGGCACTACTCAACCTCATTGTTTCCTTCTGCACAATGGGAATGATCTAGTAAATGTCATCTTCTTTGTGGGTGTGTTTTACCAGACCTTTCTGCTCTCCGTTAGGGCAAGATCATATCACTATGGCATGTCATATTATAATATGCCATCTACCTATTTATCTCGTTTTCTTAGCAGAGGAATGTTGGATATGCTGGATATGTTTGTTTGTTTTTTTAACTTCTCTTACAAAACCAGTTAAAGAATAACAATAAATAATAACAATAGCAACAGCAATAAGAAGTACCTAGTTTCCAAACAACTCTTGCAAACCTTACTGCATGTAGATAGCTCTATAAAAATGTATTTCCTTTTTGACTTGAAAGTAGTAACCCAGCAGTAAATAGAAAAGAGTATTGTAGAGGAAGAACAAATTTGATCCGAGAAAAGTGGGTTAAACAGCAGCTTCTACAAAAAATGTCATGACATTTTTTTTTGTCCTAGGAGAAAGGTTTCACCTTAAAAGCATTCTGGAAATTTAGTATAGCTCAAAGAGATGTAAACTGCAGGTGGAGTTTACAGGGATTTGGACATAAGGTGTTAGAAATCTGGCCGTCTCAAAAAAGCATGCATTTGTGTCACTAAATAATAATGCCTTGTGGACGAGGATTGTTCTTGTATGGTCCTTAAAAGATTGTCTTCAACTTGCACTGAAGTCAGTGGGTTATCAGAGAACTCAGAAGTTCATGGGATGTGAATTCTGTGAGGGGCTAGGTCCTTAAGAAACCCAAAAGTGGACCAAATAAGACAGCAGTTTACCCAACTCAGACAGGGATTTCTCTTGGTTCCAGATCTTATGATGGATTTCATTGCTCCCTTGCTGAGCTGCTCTCCACAAACTCCTGAATGATGCAGACGATACTGAGGAACTGCTGGTGTAAAGCGAGATAATTCCCATAGGAAACTGCGGTGAGTAGTTTTAATAACCCCACCTGAAGGATGTCATGCCTTAGCTAAATAGAGATGGGAAGGATTATCTGGATTATCAAGAGCAATTCTTTGCAACCACAGGCAACTGCTTAATTTAATTCCTTTCATAGACCATGTAAAGTCTATTTTAAAATGAATTGACATTTCTTTGGCAATTTTTGTGTGTGTGCGTGTGGAATAATTCTCAAAAAAAGCTACTTGCAACAGAAATCCTCTTTCTAATTTTCATCCTAAATTTCTTGGGTTTATACCTTTTGTTCTATTTATAATA
>JAAGNO010016470.1:44942-55612 GCA_033439905.1 Ceryle rudis | reverse complement strand
TTTTCTCTTTTCTTTTCTTTTCTTTTCTTTTCTTTTCTTTTCTCGCCTCGCCTCGCCTCGCCTCGCCTCGCCTCGCCTCGCCTCGCCTCGCCTCGCCTCGCCTCGCCTCGCCTCTCTCCTTTCTTTTCTTTTTTGAGGGATAAATAGTTTTGGCTTTATTATAAAGGTACACATGTACACACATATTTGCACTATATAGGGAGACTATCTTATTCTGTGAGTTATAGCTCCAGGATCAGTTCTAACATATTTGTTTGTAGGATTTTACATTCAGTAAAAGTCATAGAAGCCCTTGAAACCATAACAACCTCTGTATCACAGTCATTTCATATTACCTTTGAGTCACAGACTACTATGTTGAATATACTTACAGACATGACAGTGTCTATATTTTGGTTCTTAAATGCAAAATGTATTTTGCCTGACAATTTCAACTCATCGGTAATATTTTGTCCACACAATTTGATTATTCCTTTTTCCAATTTAATGGTCTTAAAAAATATAAACATTTACATTAAAGAAAGAACAGTTATTAAGTGAAATAGAAGGGTTGAAAGAAGTTGAAATAGGCTGAAATAGATTTACAACGAAAAAAAAAAAGATGATAAAAATTGGGTGCTGAGTATAACTCAGTGAGTTTTTTTGTCATTCTCCTACACTCTTTGGAAGAATTATAAAGCAGTCTTTAGGTTTAAGTACTCAAGATGCAAACTTGTATACTTTGGTGTAAACAGACTTTTGTGTTTCCCATGACTCTGCAATTCAAGACTCCCTAAAAATTTGCTTTCCATGATCCTTTTTTTTTTTTTTTTTAATGTATTTCTATCCTCTATGGTTTCAAGAGATACAACTTCAAATATATGAAGACAATGTAAACTGATTTAACTGTCTTCTGCCTGAGGCAAACAAAAAAACAGAATAAAGCCTCTGAGGTGTATGAATTGCCCCATTCATCTCAATCTGAACCTCTTAAAGTCCTTATTTTCAAGTAGAATTTACCACATTTTTCCAAGGATATTATTGTTTCCAAAGATGATCTTTAATGATACTGCTGTGATATCAGTCATATATACATACACAAATACGTATTATATACATAAATTAAAATTCTGTCTATGTAGATTTATTGCTTCCCGTGTTCCTTGTACTAGACTATGGTTTCTTCTGCTTTCTTTGGTTTTGTGTGCAGCAGAAAATGTAGTGATACTGAAAGTTAATTAAGACCTGACTTTCAAGGACAACTAAGGATAAATAGTGAAAAACTTCTAAACTGTTAAAAACAAACAAAGAAAAAAAGAAAATAGAGCTTTAGCTTTTTTTTTTTTTTTTTTTTCTGTGAAGGTGGGAAAACAGGGGAGAAATAACATGCCATTACATATTTTACCTTAATTTCCATAAAATAATGATATTAAATATGAAAGATTTGTTTTAAAAAGAAGTTTACAGAATCTTGGAGCCTAAATTAAGTGAGAAGAACCCAACAATTCCAGTTCTGTATGCTATACATACTTGCATTTAATTCCTATATATCTTTAAAATTTCTACTGTCAAACATAACTATGCACTAATTTCAGGCTAATTAGCATTATAACCTAAGATTTATAGCAATGCACTGTTTGCATTGGGGTTAGAAATTTGGACTAAATTTAATGTACTAATTTGAAATTACAAAGAAGTTTTGAGATTCCTTTTAAATTCATATAAACTCTTGCTATAAAATCTGTACCCTTTTGTTGCTACAGAACCCAATGTTGAAGATGGCCTTACTTTGAATGCAGAGGTATGCTAATTGGCTTTCAGATGTCCCTCCCAACCTGCAATTTCATGATTTCTTGATTCTGATCATAAGTACTATGTACACTGCAGAATATATTTTGCAATTGTGTAGCATCTTTCCTTTCCCCTCCACACTGGCTAAGGCTTTCAAAGGTGTTCCATATTATCAATGATATTCTCCTTTTTGTGAATCTTAATGCCAGGTCTTACCGCTATTATACCTTTTTCAAGTATTTATCAAACAGTTGAGCTAAATGGCATTCAGTTATTTACTGTGTGTTGGTCTATTTTATTGCTTCGAGATGGATGCCTGAGAGCAAATTAAGAAGTAACAAAGAAGTACTTGAGTGAGTAGTGAAGAGTCTTGCAAATACTACTAGCTTTATCTTTTTATATAAAAATAAGAGCATTTTCTAATGAAGGGCAGCAATCACTTCATATTTTTGCTATACTATCCTTGAAACTAAAAGTATATTTCTGCTCCATTTACATAAAGCAGCATCAGAAGTGAATTCTAAAGTTTACATCCAGAAGCAAACTTCCTCAGAATCTAGATTTCAGATTAGTATCTTTTCCTTGGAACAAATTTTGTTATAAAAAGTTGTATTTTCTACACAGATTCAAAGCCTATTCATATGTTACTTGAAAATATAATTCAGTATATTATTATCCACCCCACAAGATATTCCATATAATTTAATTTTCTTTAGCTTACGAAGAGAAAAAAAACAACCAACATAAAGCAAACAGGTATTTTACTGCAAAACACACTGAAATGACTGTTAAGTAGAGGATGACTGGAGCCCCTAAGCAATTCTTTTAAGCATTAATTTTATTCTTTTGTCTAGCATATTAAACTAATTCATATTTATCTGTACAGGTGTAGTAACAGTGTATATAGTTTCTAGACTCTACTGGGAAATTTAGGTACAAATAATTGAAGACATTCAGAAAATAAGTACAAAGGAAATCAATGACAACTGGAGTAGAATTGTTTTTCAAGAGAGATGAGTTTCTGGAGCTTAAAAATCATTAAAAAAAAAAAAAATTAACCATACGAAATTTTTCCCAGAGAAAAGATGAAGGTTTGCAGACATGAAGAATTAGTGAAAATTAAAAATTAGGAAAAAACATTGAAGGAGATAAGGATGGCATTAGGAAAGAACAGGTAAGGCTTCAAGAATTAAAACTAGGTAAAGGTACCAGAAAGACATGTGGAACATTTAACTGTAATCTCATTACTTATATTCTATAGCAAATATCGTTTTAAAATATAACAAGTACAAGAACTGAAATTTAGCTTCAGCTTGAAGGCACCCAACTTTAGGTATATAGATACAGGTGTCTACATGTTAGCTTACCTAAATTTCTATTGTCATTATACTCAATGGAGACACAATTCAAGTGAAATGAGTGTGTCACACACGACACTAATTGTCCACATTGGACATGCTTGCTGTTGCACATGATCTAGAGATTCCTCTCCAGTCTCCATCTACCACAAAAATATAGGACTTTTATAGGTCTTCTATCATATCTGCAAGCTCCTGAGGATGACTCAGACATCATAAGTTACCTGAAAAGGCACTTCTTGCCTCTGTGAGAGCAATTGAACGAGGAGGTGGCTAGATGAGTCCGTTTATATATCTACAGTGAGCTTCACAGGTGTACAGATTTCCTTTACTGTCTTGACTACATAACTGTCATGGGAGTTTTGATACTTAGTCCACATGTAGGAAGAAAAATGTAGGTCTCTTAATCTTGAGTTAAATCCAACTAGACTGCTTTTAGTGTAGTTAGCACACAAGGCTGAAGACAGGTAGTGAAGTGGGAAACAAATAAATCAAAGAATGCCACACTCACTCCAGTCAGCTCTTATGTTAATTCTTAAGCACAATGAAGAATATGTGAAAACAAACTTTTTGATACATGTCCTTGATTTCCCATAGTGTCAACACAGTGAAAAGAACCTTTTTTAAACATTTTTTTTCATCATAAAACCAGTATGTGATAGCTTAATCAGATTCTTCAAGCAAAAAAGTGTAACTGTTTTTCATGTTGGTAACCTGTGGAGTACATTAACAGGAAAAATAGCTATTTTAGTGCAGTGAGTGTTCCTTGTGTAGGACTCCAGCTGCTGTGAAAGCTTAAGACAGAAAAGCTATCCTGAAACCGGATTGCTTCATGACAGATTGTCAGAATGTATTAAGGTTCTTAAGATAACAAGAAATGCTATGTGATAGGTAAAATTGCCTTGTGTTTCTAACTTACTGTGTCATTTTGAGTGTTGTGATAGGACATGCCTAATATCACTGTGATGTGCTTGATTCTGAAAATTGACTTATTAGTTGTAGTACTAAAATTCTGTATCATGTACAAGCTAGTTTGCTTCTCTTAATTTCTCAGTTCTGCCACAGCAAAAAGATATTATTCTCAAAAGTAATAAACTAACTTATTTTAAGAGCCTGTGATGAGTAGCATCATAATAAGTACCCAGTAATCACCTACATCTTTTGTTTTCATTTATTCCGAAGTATTTTTCCCCATACCTTCTTAGTTTTCCTGAATTTACTTTCATGCAAACATATTGCTAAGAAATACACAGTATAATTATTGACCATCATATAAAATATACAATACTGGGAAACCCTGTTCTTTTATGATACAAGTTCACTTGTTTATAAAATGTACTTTGAAATTTGTTAGGTTGAAGAGGTTGCCCAAAGGGCAACCTTAATTAAATCCAACAGAGAGGAAAAATTAAACAGTTAAAAGTGCTTAGCTGATACTCATAGAACTTCAAGTTAAAATCAGAAATAATAAGAGTAGGTGCCTTTATGGATAATTTCATGACCGCTTTATTACTACATCTGCCATATACACTCCCTTTCTGTACACTTATTTCAGAATTTTGGTTTAGATAGACAGCTTGCTTCATTTCTGAGTAAAACCTTCTTGCTGTCTTTCAGTTATATGCTCTTCCTTTATTTGTTGTTTAGTCCTGTGAGTAGTGCCAAACTTTTTCTACAATAGTGTAGTACCTTGATCAGAAGACTAGTCCCTCAGGGTATGAGTTGAATCTAGAGTAGTTATTTAAATCTTTTAGTAAATGACAGAGAGCTAGGAATAAAATTCTTTAATTAAACATTATTAATCTGTTTATTAATAGAGACTTCCTGTCTCTATTTTGGATGTCTCTATTTACTTCTAAATAAGAATGCTGCAGCTTCTCAGCAGCATGATGCAAGACATCCTGTATCCCTTGATCATAAGGCAAAGTTTTCTTCACAACCTGTTTTTACTTTGCAATATAGATATTGTTAGGCTTGTCTGACAGGGAATAGAGGCAGCAGTATACAGGAGTGGGTGTGCTTGCAGAGAATTAAGCAGTTTGTGGGGGCAGAGAATTATTTTTTCTGTGTTGGAGAAACCTAACAGATGCAATCTAAATTATTAAACTACTCATTAAAGAGCTTAAAATAAGGCAGAACAAGTTTGGACTATCTTGACTCCATCTGATTGCTAATCAGCCTCTTGACTTGAGTTTAATCAATCTCTAGTTAGAAACATTAACTCTACACATTGACACTGCCAACCACTTTATGATCTCAAACTCTGTGGGGCTTTTGTTTGTAATTTTGTTTTGTTTGGGGAGGGTTTGTTGCTGCTTTATTGTTGATTTGGTTTAGCTTGGTTTGGTTTTTAATATACTCAGTATACTTTGATGACTAGGAGTTTGGGCAGATTTATGTCAGGATACTAACAGCTGAAACTCATGTATTGTCTTTATGTTCAGCCATAAAATACCTATTAGATATGGCATCATCATAATAACAATTTCCTTTTACTAAGAGAAGATGACAGTGTGGTCTTTGTAGATAACTAAGCAGCTCTACTAACTTTAGTTCTTGCATTAATTTACCTGAAAGCTTGTTCTTCCATCATGTCCTCCCTCACTTGATTCCCCCCTTCTTGCAGTAAGTATACAGTAAGAATATTCTCCTGCTCTCCTTCCTATTTTAGCAATCTGTTATGCAGGTTTTAAAATACTTAATGGTAGTTATGATGGAATGTACTCTCATTCACCAGCAAGAAGAAATTAACATTTGAATATAATGCACTTTTAGTATGAGGTTAAAGCAACTTAGCAATTGCATTGCTCTCAGTAGACATCCCCTTTCAAAGACAAGCAAACAAAATATAAGCTCCATGTACTCTGAAATTAAAATACATCTTTGCCTACTAATAAGTTTATGCTGTTCTTTGTATTTTTTATCTTGTTTTGATTTTGGGGTTTTTTTTTTGTGTATGGGGGTGTTGTTTTGGTTGGTTGGTTGGTTGTTTTGTTTTGTTTTGGGGGGGTGTTTTGTTTTGTTGTTGTTGTTGTTTTGTTTTGTCCCTTCCTTTACAGTAGTGATAAATAGGAAAGTTACATGGACTTCTAGAGAAAATAGAAAAATTAAACACTGCTTGCTCAGGTTAGTAGACAAACAAAAAAGAAAATCCCCAGCTAATGTTTATTTTATTTCCTTTTTTATTTTTTTAATTTTTTTCCCCACCTTTTTTAAATCTTTTTTGAAACTTTTAGTATGTGATCAGCTTTGGTATGGCAATACATTATCTCAATCAGGCAGCAAGTATCAATCATAAAAAACTCAATGCTGTTAGCCCCAAATAGTGTAAGAAATATATATCTAGTTGAAATCCCAACACTTCTGCATCAGTGTTTACATAGGTTTCACACTTTTATGCATTAATATCTCCACCTAACACAGGGATCTCAATGCACCTTTTTCTTTATAAAATGGAACTGCTTTCAGCAAACAAAGAAAATCTTTATTAATAAAAACCATAGAATCATAGAATGCCTTGGGTTGGAAGAGACCTCTAAAGGTCATCTAGTCCAACCCCCCCTTCAGTGAGCAGGTACATCCTCAACTAGATTAGACTGCTCAGAGCCTCATCAAGCGCGACCTTGAATGTCTTCAGGGACAGGTCCTCCACCACCTCTCTGGCAACCTGTTCCAGTGTTCCACTACCCTCATCGTAAAAAGCTTCTTCCTAATGTCTAATCTAAAACTACCCCGTTCTGGTTTAAAACTATTGCCCCTTGTCCTATCACTACATGCCCTTGTAAACAGTCCCCCTCCAGCTTTCTTGTACGCCCCCTTCAGGTACTGAAAGCTGCTATAAGGTCTCCCTGGAGCCTTCTCTTTTTCAGTCAGAACAACCCCAACTCCCTCATCCTGTCCTCATAGGAGAGGTGTTCTGCAGAATCAGAATCAATCTATCACTGGTTTGGAATTTGCCTTTTAGTACATAAAGTTTGTCCAGACAGTTTGAATTTCAATCCAAAAGAAGAATCTGTTATTCCTCTTTGCTCAATTTGTTTTCTTCTATCATTGTTCACAGCTTCAGTGAAAGGCTTGCTCCATTAGCTTTTTGGGGCAAAGGAATGAAAAGGGAGGTTATCACCAATGACTGATCAACTCCTACAGGTGTAAGAATTCACGGTGCAGAAAAGGTTGTATCAGGTAGCAATAGAAACTGCTGATGCCTGCTTGGTTTAAGAAAACCAATGTTTAAATCCCAATTATTTAAGAAAACAAATGTTTTTGAAAACATGGCAGGGACAGCCTCCGTTTACTACAATTAAATGTTTCAATCTGGCTCTAATAAAACTCATGATTCAGATCAATAAGCATATTTAAAATTCAAATGCATACAATTACAATTAGACTGTTAATAATTTTGGAACCTCTTTCACATTTTCATGCTGCACCTTAAATGGCAACAGCCCGTAAGAGTAGTTATAACAGTTTCTGTCTCAGACATTTGAGTAAAACTACTATAGGGAAAGCCAATTAGCTTTTGCATTCTCCATGGGTGTCTGTGGAGATTTTGTGATACTTACCTAAGATTTCCACACACAGACATACATGCCAAGCATGTTACTGCTTGATTTCATGATTTTTTTATCCAGTAGTGCTTATGCATGCAAGTGTACTATGGAATGGTTTAAATTATGTATATCTCAGACATATGTTCAAGGCTTTATGGAATCAAGCATATTTTTTAGCTTCTTAGTCAAAAAAGAAAAGAAAGCAACTATCTGGTTTATCTAAGGAAAACAGAAAAACAGTCTCATCTGTCCTTATTTAGTCCTATTCATTACTATGAGTCACAAAAAAACTATTTAAAAGTACAGTCTCCAAGAGAGCAGCTGATCTTTGTCACAGTAGTCATTGTAGGAAAACCAGAAGCAAGCATCTGGGATACCAAATTAACCAGGGAATCGGAAAGGTAAATGAGAGGCTTTCTGGTTGCTCTAAGTTACCTGAAATATAAATAATTTCTGTACTTATGTATGATGAGGCACAGCGGAACTAAAAAGGGCAAGTTAGGGTGAGGAGTCATAACTGAGGCCTCTATATAAGGAACCAATTTCCTGAGCAATCTTGGAAAGTCACATTGAAAGAGGAAAGTATCTATGAGATCTTTCTCTCTTTTTTTTTTTTTTAGCTGCTTTGTTATTATAAACCAAAAATCATATAGCTTGGCTGTTTGCCTAAACTATATCAATAAACCATGTTGTGCATACAGCAGCATTTGCAAACACTGCAGATAATTATTATTTTGTTGTTGTTTTTCTTTCTGTGAGAAAACTGGGAGCTATATCCCTGAGTGCTTCTATGTCTGCTGCATATTATTCTCATGCTTAAAAAATGAAAGTACAAAGATAAATAGCATTCAGTAATATAGAAATTCTATATTTTTCTCTAGAATGCTAAACCCTTCAAGCGCATTCTCACGTGCCTTACATCATCAAATTTCACAAATGTCTGCATTGCATAGGCTTAAATAACAAAGTGAGCACTGATTTGCCAAATAATAAACTTCATGCTCTAATGAATAAGTTAAATAGGCCCAAAATTAATTAACAAAACCATCTTTTGATCCCACAGTTTAGCCATTTTCCCTGTATACTGAACATAACTGAACTGTCATGCCAAAACTGTATTATTTCCTTGAGTTTCATAGTCTTTTCCAGCATGCTAATTTTTATGTTTCTCATTTTTATGATCATTGCTGATACTGTTATAATAATGTTTAATATATGACTAATATTTTTATCATGACAAGAATAAACAAAAGGAAGCTAAGACATTCTATTATTTTTAATACTTTCATCTTCTAGATATTTCTTTTACTTTGGATTATGCAGAAAACTGTCATCCCATGAACCTTAATTATGACCTATTATGTAATCATATTCAATAAAAAATATCATTTGCACCAAATGTATAAAAAAATAAATAAATACAGAAATAAATACAAAATAAATAATAAATTATAAATAAATAATAACTAAATAAAATCCCAGACCAGCCTAATCTGAAGACATATGAAATCTGAATTGCCTAATGGCTCCCAGAACTGTATTAGGAGTACTGAGAACGCTTCACCTCATGGCTCAGCAGGATCTCCAACATTTGAAATGTCATCAAAGTGAGACATAGCCATCAAAAAAGAAAAAAATCCTAAATAGTGACTTCTCTTCAGCTCCTTAAATTAAAAGAATGGCAAGACCATTCTCATTTTCAATAAAGTATTTTTTATCTTCTGCTTTCATCTGTTATTGGCTTAAGTGTCCAGAAACTTCTAGATGCTCTGCAAAAGTCAAAAAAACTAAGTTGAAAAATGATAGTTTAAGGTAGCTAGAGGTAGTTATTTTGGAAGTTATTTTGTTGCTGCCTAAATTCACATTTGCTTTACTTTTTTATTTTCCTCATGGTTACATAAAAAATGTTAATATAGTAGAACGTGAAAGTGTCCCTGTAAAGGAACTAAGACTGGAAGCATGTCCCACACAGTTTCAGCTGCATGTGTGGTTAGGTAAGAGTTAAGTAAGGAAATAACAAACTGATCAGAACTATGCCTAACATCATTAATGGAAGAATACAATTAACAGTCATGAGATTGTACAATATAACCACTGGAAATACAGACAGTGTAAGTTTGGGGGTAAATTTATAAAAAAATACAAATTAAAATTTAGTTAAAAATGTCATTTTAGGTCATGCATTTCAGTGTGGTAACTTTATCTGCAGTTAAAAAAATTCACCCATAAAACTAATCTGTATATTTGTAAATGGGAATATTTATTTTCATTGTTATCATGTAAATTTAATAAACTCCAATAGAACTAGAACAAATATAATCAATTGATAAATTCATCTTTGTGCCTTCAGTTAAACAATTATTCAATTCCACCTAAACATATTTAGAGAGACAAATCCTTGGTTTCATGTGAAAGAAAAAGAAAACCTTTGAACTTTGTTGCCTAGGTCACTACAACACAACAGATTATTCATGACAACTATTAACTCTTTGTTATGTAAATAGTAAAGTCTTCTGGGATTCTAGTAAGAACAGACGACAAAGGCAGCATTAGTGAATTCTGCTTTGGGAGTCAACAAGCCAAGCTTGTCTACTTGAAATGTTAAATTATCCAGTGAGATTTAATTTAGTTTATTAGCTTTCTATTCTTTTCATACATATGTTCATGTGTCCAGTAAATACGTATCTAACTTGGAAGAATTTAATGCAGAAACTGATATAATTCAAAAGATGACTGAGGTGCGGAAATCAGACTTCACAAGTAGGATAGTTGTAAAGTAGGTATGTTTATTTGGTGCCAGGTGCAAGGGGGATCGTTCCTCCTAACTTGCACACCGAGGTGTCCTGCAAGCAGGTATTTATTACGCTAAATCATACATATTCAATAGAGTTGGCTACATATTCATTATATGGGATTGGATTATTGTAATCAGTTCCGGGAACTCATTATCATAGGCCTCCTCCCATTGGCGCTTGCGCACTGCTGTCTGGTG
>JAAGNO010016470.1:18875-29856 GCA_033439905.1 Ceryle rudis | reverse complement strand
AAATGAAGAATTCCAAAGAAGCAAAAAAACAGAATAAAGAAAAAAAAAAAAAAAGAAAAAAAAAAAAAAAAAAAAAAGACTCATGTTTATATTAAAATGCCTGTGTAAGAGCAGATTTAATATATTCCTGAAGGACAGAGAAAAAAGTAAAAGGGCATCAGATTGTATACAGATAATTGAATAAGCCCCAATATTTCAAGTTGCTCATTGCAGTCAGGTCACTTTTATTATACAAAGGAACCAGTGAATTCCACTGGGAATATCACAGCATCAATAATACCCCTCTAAGAAGCTTACAGTTTATACCCTATTTAAAAAACCAACCAACCAAACAAAAAAACCCAAAAAACAACACAAAAACCAAGAACTAAAAAAATCAGTTTCAGAGGATACAGTCCTGTTAGAACTTTTGCCCATAATAACTTAGATATGAATAATCCCACATGGATATCCAATTGCTAATATTAAGACCCAGATTAACATCTGCAGCCTTGGATAGCTAAAGACTGAAATTCATCTCACCACATTTTTCATCTTTAACAGTTATACATCTAATCTAAACAAGTAGTATAGATTCTCTCTTCTGGAAACAGCTAATGGAGAGTCTTTTCTGGAGCATACTTCATTTGACTCCAGCGGAGACACTTTAGTCTGAGTTTCTCTATCACTTGAGTTGAACTTAAGAACAAGCTGCTGCTGAAAGGCGTTCTTACACGTCTTTCCACCTTTCCCTCCGAGTTCCTCAGTCTTGTGCCAGGAAAAGGATTTAGGCAGGCAATTTGACTGAGCAGCTTGAAAACTAATCACTGTTCTGCTGGGTTAGCTTTAAGATGAGCCTCTTCCCTGGGGCAGTGAGAATGGATTCTGGAGCCAGAGGTAAGGGTAAGTTTGCCCACTTTTTGTCAGAAGTCCTCAGCCAGGCTGGCTTAAAATTTTATGGCATAGTTGCTTAATTAATTGATTTTGTAATTGGGTTGATTTAAGAACAGGCTGTTTCTGACTGATTTTTTTTTTTTTTAACTCTCCTTCTGGCCTTTGCCATGTTTCTGCTGCTTCCTTAATACTGGGCTGTAGTCTTATGGAATCAGGAAGGTGGCAGAGAGAAATATATGTACATAGTCACATCACCAAATTGTTCCATTCATTCCACAAGTCAGTCAGTGTTACAGCCAAAATGCAGGAGAGAGAGAAAAAAAAAAGGCTGGCCAAAGGGTGGAGTGCAAAAAAGTGCAGGATCATAACTTCCAGGCAAAATCTAAGTTGCTATCAGCTTCTGTCAATAACTAACCCTCAAGGCAAAATATTTAGGAGAAACTGTCCTCCAGGGTTACCTTCCTCATCTGTGATTAGAGAGAAAGAATGAAAAGATAGTTGACATTATTTACCTGAGGATTTTGTGAAATTGATCTCCTCCCACAAGATAAGAAAGGCTGTCATATAGTGCTTTAACTTAAATTTTCTATTTCTTTTCAAAAGAAAAAACACAAGGAAAAGCAACACAACAAAAACAAGCAAACAAACAATCTTCATTACACCAGAGTTTGAAAGACAAATCACCTCTGTCTCTTATCCTTATTTCCCCAACAAACAAACAAGAGTTTGTTATGTGTTGGGGTCTTTTTTTTTTTTTTTTTTTGTGTGTGTGTGTGTGGTTTGTTTGTTTGTTTGTTTATTTCTTTGTTTTTTGTTTTAATGTATAAACAAATTAATACTGCAGTTATTAACAGACAGTGAGTAGAGATAAATCATATCTTACTCTTTCACTGAATAAGCAAAATGAGGATAACACAAATCTGATGTCAGGTAGAAAAAGTTACCCTGTTTCTGTGTTAAGATAATTTTGATTTTCTTACTTTACAGTTTATACCTGAAAAGATAACATTTTAATCATGTCCACAAATAGAGGTGCCTTAGAATTTCCTCAGTTATGTCAAATGTGGAATAACAGAACTAACACATTGAAAAGGATTTAAGAAGCAGCAGTTTCTAAGCGTAAAAGTGACTCAGAGAGTTCAGTTCAGAGGAATGAAATATAGTAATGGACTCAGGACTGATAATATTCATTGGCAGAGGCTACTGTCTGGAAAGAAATACAGTGTATTACATGGGCTAAGGAAAAGGATTTCTTATTCATCTGAAAAATATGTAGATGCAAAACAGAGCAAGTAAGATCTTTGGCTGGATTTTCAGAAGGATGATAAGAAGTGGTTTCTTAGCAGTTGGATTTTCAGAAGATAAATCAGGATGTTTTTAAATTAGAGGAATTTTTCTACTGAGGCTTCTTAGGAAATCTGAGTTTAACAGTGCCAGAAATGCTGTATGTGAACTAGGGCAAGTCGTTTATGTTAAAGTTTTCAGAAAAAAAATTGAGGCTCTGCTCCACTTCTTTTAGTAGTAAAAAAAAATAATATTTAATTTCTCCAACTCTTCTTGTCTGTTTTAAACAGCCTTATCCCTTGTTACTCTCTTTTAATGGAGAGTATAGTCTTACTTGTCTTCCTACAGAGCTTGAGCCTTTTGCTTCATTTGGGGTCTTGCATCAACACATAGATCCAATGAAGGAAATAAATTTCTCTTCTACTGCCTACACAAATAAATCTAGTCTGGATATTTCTGCATCACTGAAATAAAATGAAAAACAATATTATTGATACTCTCAGATTTTGTTTTTTTAATATTTTTTATTCTAAATAGTCAGAATTATTTCATACAGATAAATGATAAACAAACTTACTGAAAACCGAGAGACCATGAACTGAGCTGCAGTGTGTATTTAAGCAGAACTTCTTCCTAAGTTATATAAATATTAAAACTAAAACCTGTGGTACAATAAGAAATCCTGAGTTTCACCTTTCACACTACAGTTTTGGTGCATGTGTAGTGTGCACATGCAGTGTAGTACTAGTTCCTTAGAAGACCAGACGAGCAATGCAAAATAGAGTATGTACTAATGAAAAAGATGAAGACATATATTTGACAAAGGTGAGTAGGAAATAAGAGTAAGAAAGACAAATTTTAGCTGATCATAACATAGATGCAAGGTATTATCATGTCAGCTGTAAAGCTCTGTACAGATCTTGATAGTGGTTCCTAAGCAGAAAGCATCTTAAATTAGCAGTAGTGAAAGACCAAAGTATTTAAACATACACAGCCACAGAATGGTAGTCAGTAGGTTACTGAACCTTCATGAAAATCAAAGATAGCTGGAAGAACACCAAGCTAGCTCAAATTAAAGGTAGTAATTATCTTGTGTCACTACTGACACTCTTTGTCTATATATTTAGTAAATTTGCTATGTTGATAAACCTAAGGGACTTGATATTCATATATGAGTCCATACATATAAAATTATATATAACTATATAAATATAATCTGGAAAAGAAAAAAAAGCAATAATACAGTATTAAAAGTAAATAATTTGAAGTAAAAATGAATGCAGTTTTTTACTGGAGGTAAATGAATGTATGTCTTCTACTCTATTTATCATCAGCTTCTCTAGCCACCTATTCCTGAATCTAGTTCTTGCCTTTTTGCAGATTTAAATCCATAGGTGATATTCATCTTCATCTGCTGCTGGTGCTCATTTGTCCTCCTGCTTAATATCTGGCTCCAATTCCCTTCTAAAAATCTGTGAAAACACAATACAGGTAAAAGGCCAATCAGTTCAGACAGGAACAATCACTACTTGGGCTTAAGGGTATGTCTGCCAGCCATAAGCACACCTGTCATACTGTTTTGAAGAAAGTGAAGCTTCACATAGGGCCAGAGATGTGTTTGCATAATCTCTTTGACAATAAGTGATAGAACTACAAGGAAGTCTATTTTGGACTATAAAAATTGTGAGGTCTGAAGATGAAGTGGGAATAATAAGACCAATACTGAAGCAGAAATAAGAAAGAGCAGATGGGCTAAACAAGTCAGTTATCTGCTTAGATAGTGAAGAATATGATATACAAATGCACTTCTGAAAATGGGTATGTTTCTACTGATGTATGTATTTCTGAGGTAAGAAAGAGCACTAGAAAATTGAAGTAGCAGAGGAAGATCAAAAGATTAAGTATTTGAGAGTTTAGAGATAGCTGTATGACAATGCATAGACTTGTGCTGAGGAAAACAAGGAGCACAGTAATTATATGTGGGCTCTTAGCATGTATTAGGATGACACATGGTACCTAAAGTCAGTGTATGATCAGAGCTACTTTGCATTATGTACTATTGAATACACATGAGTGATCCATGCACACCAAATCAATGTTTAAATGTTTTAAAAAATTATTCTGATACTATCCTTACAATGAAATCAATATCCAGAATTATATGTTGTCAGTATATTCACATTATGTATACACTTTAAATATATTTTTATAACACTGAAATGTATGTTTTCATTATATTTAGACATTATTTAAAATTTCATTAGATTTACTAAACACATGGTTGATATTGATATTGTTTGCACTTTGAATTATTGGCAAACATTGCAATTTGAATTGCCTCATGTGTGACAGATCAGATAAATCAGACACTTTTATTTCCAGAGCCTTATTATCAAATACACTCAGAACAAACTCTTTCACACAAACATAAAGTTTCTGCAAAACTGTGTAATAGTAAAATACAATCATCCAGAGGACAGACTCGTGTTGGATTTTTATCCATAAATGCATTGGTGTGACAGGGAAATAAAAGTACAGCTAACATATCCAGTATGTCAGATTGTAGCTATCATCATCTCTCAAACCCTTTTAGTGATTTGTACTTAGATGTTGGCCTGTCTCTTGAAAATCTAGCTAACTAGAGACATTCTCTTTAATATGATATGCCTTGTTCTTTGTTTCTCTACTCTTAGTAAAATAATACTGATATAACCTCCTTCCAGCACATATATTAACAATTTCTTTGTGATTGTGAAGTATAACATTTTATTGCAAATTGTTGAGAATACCTTGTTGAATGGAACAAATTCCATTTAATCAAGGATAATTGTTTTACAATGGCAAATGAACTTCTGTTGGAATCTCATGTGCCCATGATCCAAAAAATTAGTTATCAAGACCTTGGTGCAAATAAAGACAATACTCAGTTTAGAATAACTTGTTCCTTTTACTGGGCAATCAATGTGCAAGCATTGATTGAAGATGATTGAAACAAATAAGAATTCAAGTTGTTTAAAGTAGATGTTATATGCTTGTTAGAGTTATTAATCAATCTATCCTATAAACAGACTAGAAGTAGTTACTTTCAATTCAACTATTTCAACTGTCCTAAAAAGACAAGAAGAAATTGTAGGTCATATACATGCATATTGACAAGGACTTCCAGCTTTCCTTCTGGGCTTGCATAAAATTGAATCTGTCTCAAGTGTTACCATGACTTGTGTTTAAAATCTCGTTAAGTTAAATTCCTATTTTCTCTTCAGGTTAATCTACTGGCCAAATTATATCTATTACATCTATATCATATTGAACTAAATAAATACTTTGATATTTTCACATTTCCAGAGCAAAGTGTTTGGCTTGCAGCTGAAAAACAATGCCAAAAAATATCCCAAGCAGTATAAACCCTTTTTATTCAGAAAGAAAACCTTGGTATATTCACAATTTTCTGAAAAAAAGCATAACCTTTACAATCATACTCTACCCTTAATGTTATGCTAAGTAATATGATGCTATAGTTCTTGGTTCTTTATATTTTCTTTGATGTAATTTGTTTTTTATATAAGCTTTTATTTTTTTTCTTCGGTTTGGTTTGGTTTTTTATCTTGTAAAATAAAAGTAACTAAATAAAGTACATTATGTCCTCATTGCCCCTGAAGGGATAGGCTCCTCATCCAGATAACACCTTACCTCCTTGCAAGGTCATCTTAGAGACTTTATATCAGACAAAGTAAATGAGAATAGCAAGCATAACACGTTTATACTTAGTACAGTAGTACCTGTTGGACTGTATTGCTGTAGTAATTATATCATTGTTATGAATTACATTTGTCTTCTCTGCAAATGTCTCCAAAGAGACAAGTGTGTTCATCAGAGTGGAAGAAACTGATGTGTGCACAGAGCCCTTCACAGATATGAATGCTTTTCACAGAAAAGAAACCAAACCAAAACCCTGGCAACTAGCTAGTATTTGTTAAGCATTATTTGATATCTGCTTTACTCAGCATAAATGACTTATTAAAAAGTTTATTTCAGTAAGACAGAGCACTCTTACGATCCATGAAGTGGCACATTGTAAATAACTACAAAGAGTGCAGACAAGAAGTTAATCAGATCTCTTCCCAACATTTCTTTAGTAACCTCAACGGGCTATCTACAAACTGCATTGACATCGACCCTCAAGCACTATTTGCTTCTTTCTCAAACCCTTGTGATATGCAGGAATGCTCTAGGCACTGAGCAAGACAAGAACCCCTCCTGGTATTTGTTTAAGAGTATTTTCATTGAGAGATTTTCCTTTAATCAAAATAAATAGGCTGTTTCACAGCAAAAGTGATCTTATTGACAGATCCTAAAAATGTTAAATGAGCAACCTGTTCTGTAAATGTTGCTTTTCTAATTTAAAATCATTACAGCACTGGAGCATTGACATGGTGTTATTTGTTATAATTTCTTGTTTGGTTAGTGTAAGTTATTCCCGTGATTTCTTCTTTGATTTTAGCTTTATTTAAAATCATTAGCACAGCATTTACATTTATATTTACAATCCTCACACTGAACCAGTGCATGGAAGCGATGGAAGTCAGTGCTGTTTTAATATTGGTTTTGGCATTTGCTAAATTAGATCTTGCAACTTCTTAATATTCAACAGATTCATGTTTTTAAGTTAGTTCTTTAATAGTTTTTATATTTCTCTTGATATTCCACTATTTCTATGTTTTTTTCTGTGCTAATAGCACATATAATGAAAAATGAAGCAAAACTATAAAATATAGTGAATAATGAAGTGATACAATTCATGGATGATTATAACATACCATTTTATTAAAAAATCCTTTGAATTTAAACTTTGCTGGATATTCAAGAGAATTCAGAACCCATAGAGAAGGAGAATTATGTGCAAACAGTGCACAAGCAAGAAAGCACAGAAATCTAGGTTGTGTTTTTGCTCATCTTAATCATAATCTTGTTTTTTTTCTGTCACAAGACATTTCTAATTCTAACCTCCACTTCATCCACCTGGAGTGTCCAGCAGATTTAAATTTTAGTCTTCACAATTTGTATTTTAAGAATGTGATGAAAAATGAAGAAATCTGGCGTCTGTAAGAAGCTTCAATAAGCTCCCCCAGCTCCAAGCTGGACCTGTCTCTGGCCAAGGCTGAGCCAGTCACGACCTCTGTGATAACATATTTAAGAGGGGGAAACCAAGTGGGTGGTTTCTTTTATTTTGAGAGTTCTTTGGTTTCAGAAAGGAGTGGGACATGAAAGAGAAACTCATGCAAACATCAAGGGCAGTGAAGAAGGAGTGGGGGAAGTGTGCTGGAGCAGCAATTCCCCTTAGGCCTGTGGTGAGATAGCAGGCTGAACTCCTGCAGCCCATGGATACCAACAGTGGAACAGAATTCCATCTGCAGCCCATTGAAGACCCCACACCAGTGCAGTTGTCTATGCCCAAGGAAGACTGACTCTGAGCGAAGCCTACACTGGAGCAGTCTGTCACTGGAAAGATTACAGCCTGTGGAATATACCCACACTAGTAGATGGAGTTCATGGAGGACTGTCTCCCAAGGAAGGGATGCCATGCTGCAGTGGAGTTTTCCCCCAGGGAGGACAGAGCAGAAGAAACAACATGGGACTGACTGACCGCAACCCCTATTCCCTGCCCTCCTGTACTGCTGGATGGGAGGAGGTAGAGAATCAGGAGCAGAGCTGGGCCCAAGAAGAAAGGACAGGTGAGAAGGAGGTGCATTTAAGATTGGGTTGTATTTATCACTGTTCTACTGTCATTCAGTTGGTAAATTGGTAATGGTTTTGTTGTTTAAATTAAAATGATTTTGTTTCCCAGAATCAAGTCTGTCTTTTACCCGTGACCATAATTGGTGAGTGTGCTGTCCCTGTCCCTCATCTTGGCCCTTGAGCCTTTTGTTGTATTTTTTCCTCCCCAGTCCACTGGAGGGTGGTATGAGTGAGTGAGCAGCTATGTGGTGCTTTGCTGATGGCTGTGTGGGCTTTAATCACGGTTAACAGCCAAACAGTTTTTAACAGCTAAGGTAGCTTGAAGACACCAGGATGTCTCTGCAAAAAGGTCTTCTCCAGTCTGGTATGAGTTTCTCAATAATGTAACCACGCTTTCCTGTAACAGGAAAGGCACTCAGCTTTTAGCTGTCATCATTCAAATTAGGCTAGGTTGTCTGCTTGCTGCCCAGGAGCCCTAGTGAGAGTCCTGATGAGAATTTTGGAAGGTACATGGCTGAGAGAACTCCTGCTGAAACCTAAGTGTGGTCATACACCAACAACTAAGGCAAGGTTTTCTACCTTTATACCTTCACTGGGAAGCTATTTGTTTCAACATCCTTAAGCAGCTCTCACTGAGGTTCACAGAGAATGAAAATACATAGGTCACTTACAAATTCAGTGGGAGAAAGACTCCATCCCTTTCCATCCTGTCTTAGAGCCAAAGTTCTGAGGGCCTGAGGGTGTTTACACACTGCCACCTGCTGCTTTTATCTCATTGATCTGAGTCGGTGATCTGCTCTTCTCTGCCTAATTCTGCTCATTCTCCTGCAGTTTGATCTAGAGCCCAATGGAGTCAAAGACTCCTAAGACTTCCTTTGGCTTCAGTGGATTCTGGAGTCTGCCAGATACATAATTAATTTATTTCAATGGGCTATGAATCAGCCTTTTTGTACTGCCAGATGTATAATTAATATTTCACGATGAATTCCAGGTATCTTGCTGTTTTGTAAGGTTCTTCAGACTGTCTCAGTTCCTGTCCCCCATGTAGCAAGGTCATAAATAAAACTCTTATATTCTTAAGTCAACAAGAAAATCAATAAAATTAATAAAATCATGATTTGATGCTTTTAAATACCTATCATTACCCAACAAAAATACCTCAAAGGACATTCCCGTCTCAAAAGTAATAGTTTTTTCACCCTGAAGTTTCCAAATAAGGATTATTTTTTCATCATCTGATAAAATACATCTTTGGCTGCAGTTTTATCATTCTTTATATCTTGAGGGAGAAATTAAAATTGTTTATGTATGAAAAAGAACAGCTGCATTTACTGAAATATTCCAGTATCACTAGTTTGATGCATTACTTCAAACATCTTTTTTACGTTAATGATTAAAAGTGGACATGTGAATCAACTGGAGTATTTTATTCTTTGTGAGGGCTTGTCTTGGGATTAAATGCGTTCCTTTTCCATTCCCATGCAAGCAGCTTTTGCTCCCTTTGAAGTCTTAGGCTGTGACACAAGCCTGCCATATTCTATCCTGTTAATAGATCCTCGCTCTTCAAACAGGACAGTCTGTAGTCTGTGACTCCCGCTGGTATTTCTTATGCATCCTCTCACCTTTTCATTCTAAGGCAAACATCCATTTTCCACGAGGATTGGTTTTACACCAGAATACAGTATCTGTTCTAGCCTTATGTTAGTCTAAAATAAGCATACTCTTAAAGGATACATAGGAACTTAGATGTTTACTAACTTTATTTCATACCATTGGTCCTTTCTCAGCAAACTGCTGTGTAAAACTTAACTGGATATTTGAGACATGAAAGAGGTATCAAAACTGTTTTGTAAATTCCTCAAAACAGTATTTTTCTTTCACTGACATGCCTGTCTTTTGGTTGAATGACCCTGACTTCGTTTTGGTTTGGTTTGGTTTGGTTTGGTTTGGTTTAGTCTTAGATCAGTCCAAAATATTTGCAAAGCTGTGGTCTGAACTTTCAGAAATTATTAGAAAAAGTGCACTGTATTTTCATTGATGATTGTTCCTGATTCCCACATGATGGAAAGAGTAACTTGGATACCAGTTCTAAGGGTGTTATCTACTTAAAAATGAAATCTGAACAAAGGCTTTGAAATTCACTGCAGGAGTTTGCTTTCCAATAGTAACTTCTTTTGATTTCAGAAGAAAATCAGGAGCACCATAAATCAAGGTTATTTCTCAAAAGAAAAGGTCATTTTTATTTAATAAGAGCAGCTTCTAAGCAATGCATGATCATCTTAATGAAATTCAAGAACTACTTCATGAATTACTGAGTTTTGAAAAAGATGGAAGCAAGAGTAGAAAAAAAATTGTTTCTTGGTGATACTATAATTTGTTTTTACTGTATGCAGTACTACATGGTTATCAGTGAAAAAATGGGAGATCATAAAAAAAATTGTCAGGTCTTTAAGTTCTTGAGTTTTGTTTTTAAATCTTTTGGCAGTTGCTGTTAACTTGTGGAGTTTTTGCTGCTCTTTGCTTCAAATAGACAATTTACAAAACATCCAGAGCTGTTACTAGTGCTTAAGAATGAATCCTATTCACTATTGCATTTTCTCTAAGCTTTAAAGAAAAATTGTTGACACAGTTTAGCAAAAACACTTAGACTCTTAGATATCACTCTGTTTCTGAATAATCTTTTTGGTGTACAGATCAAAAGGAAAGCTTTCATCATAGATCTTGAATTGGACTCTAATCAGTGTAGGAGTTCCATAAGCTTCAGTGCAAGACCTTTTCATTTTCCCCATGTGAAGATCAATTAGATCATAAGCTCTTCAGAACAAACGTCAGACTCTTTCAGTGTTTACTGTACTAAACAATGCAAAGCACACAGTTTTGGCTTCAAGAAAACAAACTGTAATTGACATGTTTGTCTCAGAGTATGGAAAGATCAAAACCAGTGAACTACTTTTGCTGCTTGAATATGCAAATTGCATCCAGACTAAACTAGCCATAGTCAATCCCATGGATCAAGATGAATGCACAGGTGTTAGATACTCTTTTGAAATGTCACATTTATTTTATTTTATTTTATTTTATTTTATTT
>JAAGNO010016470.1:409-12804 GCA_033439905.1 Ceryle rudis | reverse complement strand
TGAACGTAGCAGTACTCTTGGCTGCCACTTGATGACAGTGAGAGGCTCTGGCACTGCCTGCAGCCCGTGACCTGAACAGCTGCATGTTTCTGTGGGAGTTCTGGCTGTGTCCCCACACTGACTCTGGCGAGTGCAGAGATCACCGCTCTCTGCCAGGCGGATGCCGTGCTGAGCTCCCGCGACCCCACATGCGCTAACAGCGAGAAGGCTGTGGCTATTTTGTTCCTTGCGACTGAGGGCTGCTTCCAGTTAAATTGTGCTTAAACCTCCCTTAGAGGGATTTTAATCCTTAGAGGGATTACATATTCCTCACTTAGGGGAACTGAATTTACCTTGTACACTGGTAGAGGCTCAGTGGCCTACCCTACAAGCTGCAGCCAACTGTGGCACCTACCAGGGCACACACAAGCACTGGTTCCTTGCTCTGTGAGCAGCGACTAGTCCCTCCTGGAGGGCACTTATCAATGGTAGGTGGAACTGGCTCTGCCCAGGCTATCTCAGCAGCCCGTCCACCGACAGCCCCCAGCACAGGCAAAGGGCTTTTCCTGGCTTCAAAAAGCCCCCAGAAGAGCTTTTCTTTGGCCCTTTTTGCTTCAGATCACTTCCCCAGTGCAGTCTTACATGCCCTGAAGCTGGTCTCCACAGCAAAGTTCATTTTGTTGGTTGCTCAATTTTTATATTTTTGTTGGGCTGAATCATGTATATACTTCCCCTATGATGACTGCTTAGGCAAGTTTAGGAAGATATTAACACCGTTTTATATTAGTTCACAACCAATTGATCCACGTAGCTGATAAATTAGCTAAAATTTAGGCCACCCTTTGGCCCTCTTTGTGTCAAGATGAATTCACCCTTTCCTGTAACAACTGTGTTCACTCCCTTTATTATTCCCTGAGCTTCATGAACACACTACATTTTCCCATCTCCTCTGTTCACTGATCAGTTGCACTTTGAAATATCCAAGACTACCAAATGCCTAAATCTCATGTACAGGAGATTTATTCAAAACTACCAAAAAGCTTATGTACCATCCTCATCATAACTGCTGTTATTTTTTTAAGAGAGGAACATGATAACATATTTCAAGTCCATGAAAGACTGTTATAAAGAGAAATTGAGTGATCTTTTTTACAGGTCCAGGGCAAACAAATCAAAAGAAGTATGAGACCAGCACAGCAAGGAAAACATTGTGAAAACTTGTTTAGTGGTTAAGATAGAGAAGCACTAGGAGAGATCCTAAGGAGTACCTGTCAATGGATATCTTGGACCTTTCAGGGGAGATTGATTAAACTTCTGTATATGATGACGTACTTACAGGGGATGGGCATTTTCATAGATTCATGAATGGCTTGGATTGGAAGGTACCTTCAAAGATCATTTAGTCCAATCCTCTACCATGGGCAGGGACATTCATAGAATCATAGAATCATAGAATCATAGAATCATTAAGATTGGAAAAGACCTCTAAGATCATAAAGTCCAACTGTCTACCCAACATTATCGTGACCACTAAACCATGTCCCTGAGTGCTACATTTACATGTTTTTTGAACAACTGCAGGGATGGTGACTCCACCACCTCCCTAGGCAGTCTATTATAATACTTCAACACTCAGTAGAGAAATTTATCCTAATATCCAATCTAAACCTCTCCTGGTGCAACTTAAACCCATTACCTCTCATCATTTTTCTAGTTACTTGGAAGAAGAGACCAACACTCACCTCACTGCAACCTGCTTTCAGGTAATTGCAGAGAGCAATAAGGTCTCCTCAGTCTCCTATTTTCCAGACTAAACAATCCAGTTCTCTAAGTTGCTTCTCATAAGACATATTCTCTAGACCCCTCACAAACTTTGTTGTCCTTCTCTGGACCCACTCCAGCAATTCAATGTCTTACTTATTCTGCAGTGCCCAAAACTGAACACAATAATCAAGCTGTAGACTTACCAGTACCCAGTACAGGGGCATGATCCCCTCCCTACTCCTTCTGGACACACTATTTCTGATAAAGCCAGAATGCTGTTGGCCTTCTGGGTCACCTGAGCACTATGCTGGTTCATATTTAGTTGGCTGTCCACCAGCATTCACAGGTCCTTTTCTGCCAGGCAGCTTTCCAGCCACTCTTACCCAACCCTGGAGCGTTGCCCGGGGTTGTTGTGACGGATGTTCAGGACCCAGTATCTGTAGTTGTTAAACCTCAGGCCATTGACCTCATCCCATTGATCCAAACTGTCCAGATCCCTCTGCAACGACTTCCTACCCTCAAGCAGATCGACATTCCTGCTCAGTTTGGTGTCATCTGCAGATTTAGTGATCCAGATCCCCTCATCCAGATCATCAATAAAGACATTGAACAAGACTGCCCCCAAAACTGAGCCCTGTGGAACACCACTTGTGGCCAGTTGCCAACTTCATTTAACTCCATTCACCATGACTCTCTGGGATCAGCAATCGAGACAGTTTTTAACCCAGCGAAGAGTTCACCTGTCTAAACCATAAGCCACCAGCTACTCTAGCAGAATGCTGTGGAAGATAGTGTCAAATATTCATGATAATTGTTAATTAAGCATTGAAATAACAGTAAAACTTAGGAGTTATGATTCTGTGAACATATCCTGGTATGATGGGGACTATACATTACTGAAAAAAAGAAACAAATAACAAAACAAAACAAAACAAGATAAAAAGATAAAAGAGGAGTTTATCATCTACCTTTTTTAATTCCTACTTTTAAACACTGACAGCACCTAAGTAAAGTCAAATAATTTTGGATTTTTTTCTTTTAATTGTGTTTATAAATATTGTTTCTTAGTAGTGGCTGAAAATAGCAATAAGTCAAAGGTTTCTTCAAGACCTTTTTTGATTTTTTTGTAGGAGAAGTAAATTTTTTCTATAAACTGTGTTTATATTTACCTGTGACTGGCAGAAGATGTACTCGGAACTTTAAAATAACTTAATTTTCCCCTTCTGTCTTAGGCAAGAAACTACTTCAGAAAGAAAGGAGAAAGTTGACCTGATGTTTTCCTGAGATACAGATCCTTTGTATATTTGTCATTCCAGGCAAAGGAGACTTCAGAGCTGCACTGTTCCGTATGACTTTAGGAGAAATTTCTTTCCCACTGGGGACAAGGCTTCTTGGAATTTCTTGTTAAGAAACATTACCTACAAGAAAAGATTAAAGGTACTAGAACTAATCTTGAGAAAAATACTGAGAGGAGTCTTCAAACACATATGAAAGTTGCTGCAGGAAGGAGAGGATAAATCGTTGTTCAAATCTTATCCTTTAAGATTAGAGACAAAAGCAAAGGGTGTAAAGTGTACCAACACAAATATATTTGTGTTGATAAGGATAGTAAAGTATGCAGATAACAGGCATCTTGGGAAAACTGTGAATGAAATTGTCTCATGAATAGTCAGAACAGGATAATTTTAAAGCAGGCTAAATAAATATGTCAGGAATTTTATAGGTATCTTGAATCTTCATTAGACTAGCAGAAGCAGACTAAGATGCCATTTCACAAGTTCTTTCACAACCCTTTTCTATGAGTTTATAACAGACAACTTAGTTTCTTCAGGATTGAAGCTCATGTAGACAGATCCTTGTCAGTTTTACAGTATCAGTTCAGAGAAGAAAGATACTGTAACAGCATAAGCATTGAATAACAGTTCAACCTATTTCCCTTCTGTGTCAAGGTCTTTGCTGACTTGGTGTTAGGAAGAGTTCCCCTGCTAACCTCCTATGTAGCTCAAGGATTACCTAGACAAGCATTTGTTTTGCCAATACAGATATGTTGAATGTGATACATTTCCTTTTTAACTAGGTTAGTCATTTGAAGATTTATAGACAACAAAAGAAAATAGGCACACAGAGTGTATGATTTATCTGTCATACTTTTGATATCTATTTGAGGAAGTGAATTCTCTCCTTAAAGCACCTATGAATCTCCAAAAGAGCAACTAGGATTGCTATCTCAAATGAAAATGCCTTAAATGAGATCCTCATCTACTTTGGCTAACCTTATGATGATAAGAGTGATACGAGTACTATATAAATAATGATAAATGATATAGATAGAACTTTTGTCTCATGATAGTCCTGATGAACAAAGTAACTATCCTCACAGAGGAGGGATTTATTTGAGATCTGTAGTGCAGTTTCTGAAGTGCAAGCTTCTGCAACTTCAGCACATTGTATACAAAGTTTTGACACTTTGCTTATGTTTTTATCTTTGCTTCTCACACTCACAAACTTTCACAGATACAATATGACCAATTCTCCGGCTGGATCCAGCTACAATCTGAAAAGGTTGAGAGGTTGTTCCACTGTACAGTCATTGCAACCTCATGATTGCAGCAGAGCACCTCATGAATCAAAATAAGTAAAATTAATCAAACAAAATCAAACATCTTAGAACTGCATAAACCTCATTGATCTTTTACTGGAAAAAAATCTTGTTCCTTTTTGGTACATTAAATAACATGCATTTATAAGGAAAGTGAGATTTTATTTTTGTTGGTTTTAGAAATAAACCAAATAATGTTTTACTTGCTTACTTTCACCATGGGCATAACATTTTTGTTAGATTGTTGGAAAGACAAATAGTGTATCTTAAATCAAATTCCCAGTTCTATGTGGTTACAGATACCATGATTCTGGAGAAAAGAAATACTAATTATAATTTTATCTCCTCCACACAAAATAGTAAATAAATAAATAAAGGTGTGTATATAGAATAGTTGCCTAGGGCACTTAACAAGTAGAATTTTACAAAGTTGTTTCAGGCAATGTACAGACTTCCTGAGTCCTTCTTATTAAGACCATGTCTCATATCAAATTGTCTTAAACCAAAATAAATTGCAGAGGAGAAATTCTAGAACTTTGCTTTAAAGGTAGATTGAGAAAGAACACAAGATTTCTATATATGATGATGTTTGTTTTGTATTTAGCACGTTATATTATGAAATATTAGTTAAAATATACCCCTCTCCCTCTCTTCTAAGATTTATCTCTTATGTGTCCCCAGCATTTAGCAGAATTTAATTCCTTATCTCCTGTAAAATTGCAAAAGCACCTTGCATTGCCTGTACAAAATGAATAGAATTACATCAGAAAGTCTACTAATAAGACCACTAATGAGAATATGCAAAAAACAGACCATGATTATTACAAAACATGCAAATTTTATGCCATCATCAGAGATAAATTCTGCTGCATTAAGTGTATTTAGAATGATGAAGAGGTCATTGGAATCAAAGGAACTTCAGTATATGTTTAAAATTGAACTTCAGGACTACTTTAGAAGAGAGGTTGAAAAAGATAATTAGTTTAAACATAAAGATGCTCACTAATTATAACAACAAAAGTGACAACAGACTCTACTCCCTGTTTCAATATATAACATAGAAAACCAGCACAAAATACATATCACCAATATTTTACAGAATAAGAGGTTGTCAAGGTTTAGGGTCAGGGCTGTCAGCTAGACCTGTAACAGATGTTCTCTGTTAACCCCTCTCCCTTCCCAAATGGGAAGAGAAAGGAAATAAGGGAGAGAGACTTAGCAATTAGAAAAGGAAACCAGAAGAGCTTTAATGAAAATAATAATAAGACAGAATATATACAAAACCAATACTGAAACCAACACCCCTGAAGGCAATTGCATCACCATCACCACTGATGCTGTGAAGCAGGCACTGGGGAACTTCCAGACTGGACTCAGCAGCAGATGGGAACCAGATTCAGGAGCTGGATTCTGGAACTGTATTCAGGAACACCCGGATTAGGATTAAAGGCAGAATGGACAGATGCCTTTGAAGAAGAGAATTTGACCCTTGTGATCCCTCAGCTTTATACTAAATACGATGTATATGGGATGGAATACCTCGTTGGTCAGTTTAGGGTGACCTGACCCATCCACTCCTCCCCGCATATGCAGCCTTTGAGTTTCTGCACCCCCAACACAGTGCACAAGATTTAGCAGAGTCCTTGATCTGCACACCAGTCCTTGCTAGTAACTCTAAACATGGGGTGCTATCACTGCTAGCAGCAGACACTGTGAAAATATGCTAACTTCAGACAGTGCAGTTAGTTAGAAGAAATGAGCTGAAATGTAAAATCACCGAACAGAATTAGTACTGTCCTAATTTAAACCAGGATAGAGGTTCTGTGTTTCTTCCAACCAAAAATGTTTTGATGACAGGATCATGTTCAGCACCCACAACTAATTTCCTATGCTGTTGTCATTTCCTCAGGTTAAATGTATTGCAAATTCACCTGGAGTAGATACTGAACAGTGTTATTTTCTACGGAACATTTCTCATGGTTATGCATTTTTCTTTGTTCTTTTACCTTTATATAAATTTATGGCTGCATTTAGCTGATAATTAACCTTTTGAAATATATCGCATGGTCACCAGGTGCTTCTTTCCTGTAATTCCACCTGCAAATAGATGAATGGCTGGTTTCATATATTGCAAGTACTGAAATGATTCAGTATGGACCAGATTTTGAAGCTGTTGCCATTTCAGCACCTTCTTCTACCAAAACATAGAACTATCACAGAAATGGTTGCTTTCACCAGCTGAGGACTGAATAGAAACTGGTAAGGAATGTTATTGCTCAGTATTACACAATTTTGCTCTATGTAATTTTTGTAAAGCTTTAGAGAAATTCTGTGCCAGTAACTTAAAAATTGTACTTACTTGATTGAAGTATGTCCATTAAAGCCAAGTTAAACTTTAATGTTGGAGCTGAATTTGGTGAAGGATGTCAAACCAAAAGGGTTTCTGTAGTACATAAAATACTTCTATAGGTATGTAAACAGCAAACTGATGACTAGGGAAAACAGGAACTTGCTGTTGAGTGAAACAGTGGCCCTGGGGTCACAGTGTGTGCAAGAGGGTGAGGTACTTACCCAGCTTTCACTAACAAAACTGTTCTTTAGAAAACCACGGTCCCAGATACAAGAAGGAAAGTCTGGAGCAAGGAAGGCTTAGAGAGTGGTCTAGATACACTTTAATTACATGATCTAGCCCAGCTGACAAATGTGGCCCTTACTTCATATCATATATACACAAATAGTAAAGACATTTAAAGACAATGTACCAGAAATAAATTTTAATATTCAGGGATCCTAATATTTTAAATTGCTTCTGTGCAGAAATCCTGTTATGATTGACATGATAAAGGTCCTAGGTTTTTTCTCACAACAAATATGCAAGTTGTAATTAATTAACTCGCTACTAACTTTATGTCAAAACATTGAAGCAAAACATATGTCTTCACTAAAACCTTTCAAGACTTACAGATAGCATGGATTTTTGAAAAAAGATTAACCCTATATTCTACAAACAGTAACAATAATGAAATCCTTGTCTATTTAAAAACATATTTTTGAACAAAAGAAGTTAATTCTAAGCTAAAATTCAACATCTACCTTCTATGTTCAATTTCTGGAGGAAAAACAATTGTTTCCATGGTATCAAAAAATGCAAATATCAGAGTTAAATCTCATTTTAATTTTTAACAGTTGGGTATTCATTGAAGTAATTGATTACTAACATATAAATATTTTATGAATAATTGATATATTGATACAGATTTCAAAATTTTATGCAAGTCACAGTTTAAAATACATTTCTCGAATATTCTGTGAATATTGATTGTACAGTAGTTACAATCCATCTTGGATCAGATAAGCTAGAGCATTGGAGCCCAAAATATCCTTCCATACTTAACTGTTCTCCTGTGCCTTCTCCCATGTTTTATATTGCCCCAGTAAGTTGTGTCCAACACATACTTGTTACAGGAAGAGAGAGCCCTTAGCAATGTGGGCTGAACCTATCAATGCCACTTTATCTTGTGGTTTTCAATCAGCCTGAAGTTTTTTGTTTATTTTTTTTTATTTAACCGTAGGCTCGGTTAGTAGGCATCTGATTGAGAAGAAATTGAGCATCTGGTCCCTGTGATGAATAATATGTTGGAGCTAATTTGAGATAACATATACACATTTATCAGAGTTTATGACAATCTTCAGAACTGCCTTGACACAGGCACCATAACCACCCCGCTGCACTTCTGCCAGGACAGAGTTATCTTTCTTACCCACATGAAATTTCAGAAATGTCAACAGTCATTCTAGTCACACTTGTAACAATTCTTCATTGCTTTTATTCTGAAAATCTTATAAATAACAGCCAACCCCTTTAGCTTGTGGCCTTATTATTTTACAAACATGTTCCTCTCAGTTTCCATTATTTCTCCAAGTTTATTCATCCATGCACTTAGACATAATGACCTTAATATTGCTAAAATATATCATACTAGAATTAATGTATATATGATTAATTTTGTCTTTTGTTTGCACATTCCAGTTATTGGCAAAGTAGTAGCTGAGCACTCTGAAGCAAGTTTCTTTCAGGTGTGAAATCTGTATTTTTGTTTCAAAAATTTCTTGAACTTTGGACATTTCCACCAAATGGTCATGACCACCTTGTCATGTTGTAGCATCTGCAACAATTAACCAAAGACATCGCTAATAATTTTAATTTTTATTTTTTTATTTTGGCTGCTCATGGCTTGGATGGGCATACACTCTGATGAGTAAAACACTGCCTGGATGGATAGGCCAAAAGAGTGATGGTGAATGGAGTTAAATCCAGCTGCCAGCTGGTCACAAGTGGTGTTCCTCAGGGCTTAGTATTGGGACTACTTCTGTTTAAGATATTTATCAGTGATCTTGATGAGGAGATAGAATAATCCTTCAGTAAGTCTGCAGATGACACCAGGCTGAGTGGGAGTGTTGATCTGATTGAGGGTAGGGAGGATCTACAGAGGAACATAGACAGACTGGATCGATGGGCCAAGGTCAATTGTATGAGCTTCAACAAGGCCAAGTGCTGAGTGCTGCCCTTGGGTCACAACAACCCCATGCATCGCTACAGGCTTGGGGAAGAGCTGATGGAAAGCTGTTGGGCAGAAAGGGACCTGGGGCTGTTGATTGACAAGTGGCTGATTATAAGCCAGCAGTGTGCTCAGGTGTCCAAGAAGGCAAATGGCCTCCTGTCTTGTATTAGAATTAGTGTGGCAAGAAGGACCAGGGAGTGATAGTCCCTCTGTACTCAGCATTGGTAAGGCCGCACCTTGAGTACTGTGTTCAGTTTTGGGCACTTCAATACAAGACAGACATTGAGGTGCTGGAGCAGGTCCAGAGAAGAGTAACTAAGCTGAAGAAGGGCCTGGAGATCAAGTCTTAGGAGGAGCATCTGAGGGAACTGGGGCTGTTTTAGTCTGTAGAATGCTGAGGGGAGACCTTATCTCTCTCTACAACTACCTGAAGTTCTCATCTCACAAGTAACTAGTGATCAGTCAAGAAAGAATGATCTCAAGCTGCACCACGGGAGGTTTAAGCTGGACATTAGGAAGAATTTCCTTCACTTAAAGTCTTGTTAGGCATTGGAACATGTTGCCCAGGGAGGTGGTTGAGTTACCATCCCTGGATGTATTTAAAAGCCGTATAGTTGTGGTGCCTGGGGGGGATATGGCTTAGTGGTGGACTTCTTAGAGTAGGGTTAATGGTTGGACTCAATGATCTTAAAGGTCTTTTCCAACCTTTATGATTCTATGATTCTATGAGTATTGACAATGCAAAATATATTTTCCCTAGGGTCACTGCAGACTTGAAAGATATAGTCATGAAAAATCCACTGTATCTGCAATAGCAAAAGCAGACAAATATATACATAGATAAAAAACAAGCCATTTCCTCGTTTTGTTGACTATTATTATTACTAACGAACAATATCCTTAATAATTACTTTTTTTTTCTTAAAAGTTTAATATGTTAACCTTTTTCCTGAGAATAGTACTGCAGTATGGGCTGCATAGTAAATTCATATAGAATCCTAGAATCCTAGAATGGTAGGGATTGGAAGGAAACTTTGGAGATCATCGAGTCCAGCCCCCCCTGCCAATGCAGGAACACCTAGGGCAGGCCACACAGGAACAGATCCAGGTGGACCTTGAAAGTCTCTAGAGAAGGAAACTCCATAATCTCTCTGGGCAGCCTGTTCCAGGGCTCTGTCACGCTCACAGTGAAGAAGTTTTTCCTCATGTTGAGGTGGAATTTCCTGTGTTTCACCTTGATACCATTACCTCTCATCCTATCATGACTGTCTCCTTCTACTTGACACCCACCCTTCAGATATTTGTAGACATTAATAAGATCCCCTCTCAGTCTTCTCCTTTCCAGGCTAAACAGACTCAGGGCTCTTAGCCTTTCCTCCTAAGAGAGATGTTGCAGTCCCTTCATCATCTTTGTAGCTCTCCATTGGACTCTCTCTAGTATTTCCCTGTCCCTTGTGAACTGGGGAGACCAGAACTGAACACAACACTCCAGATGTGGTATCATTAGTGCAAAGTAGAGGGGGACAAGAACCTCCCTCGACCTGCTGGCCACGCTCTTCTTTATGCACCCCAGGATGCCATTGGCTTTCTTGTCTACAAGAGCAAATTGCTGTTCCATGAAGAACTTATTGTCCACCAGGATGCCAAGGTCCCTCTCCATGGAGCTGCTTTACAGTGAGTCTACCCCTAACCTGTACCGGTACATGATGTTGTTCCTCCCCAGGTGTAGGACTGTACACTTCTTTTTGAACTTCATTAGGTTTGCCTTTGCCCAGCTCTCCAGTCTGTCCAGATCTCACTGGATGGCAGCACAGCCTTCTGGTGTATCAGCCACTCTTCCCAGTTTAGTATCATCAGCAAACTTGCTGAGAGTGCACTCTATCCCTTCATCCAGGTCACTGATGAAGATGTTGAATAAAGCTGGACTCAGAACTAACCCCTGGGAAACACTACTTACAGGTCACCAGCTGGACTCTGCACCACTGAGCTCTGTTGTTCAGCCAGTTCTCAACCCATCTCACTGTCGTTTCTTCTAACCCACACTGACTGAGCTTTCCCATGAGGATGTTATGGGAGTCATTATCAAAAGCCTTGCTGAAGTCAAGGTAAACAATATCCACTGCTCTTCCTGCATCTACCCATTTAATCACACCATCATAGAAGGCTATCAGATTAGTCAGACATGACTTCTCTTTAGTGAATCCATGTTGGTTACTGTTGTTAACCTTCTTTTCTTCCATGTGCTGAGGTATGATCTCCAGAATGAGATGCTCCATTACCTTTCCAGGGATGGAGGTGAGGCTCACTGGTCTGTAAGTACCAGGGTCTTCATTCTTGCCCTTTTTGAAGACTGGAGTGACACTGACTTTCCTCCAGTCCTCAGGCACCTCACCTGTTCCCCATGATCTTTCAAAAATGATGGAGAGTGATAGAACAACATCAGCCAGCTCCCTCAGCACTCGTGGGTACATCCCATCAGGGACCATGGATCAGTGTGCGTTCAGTTTATGCAAGTGATTTCTAACCCAATCCTGATCGACCAGTGGAGAGACTTCCTCCTTCCAGGCTTTTACTCTTACTTCCAGGGTCAGGGATTCCTGAGGGCTGGTCTTAACAATGAAGACTGAAGCAAAGAAGGCCTTCAGTAACTCTCTGTCATCAGGTCTCCTGCATCATTCAGCAGTGGGCCCACATTTTCCCTAGTCTTCCTTTTACCCCTGATGTATTTGAAGAAGCCCTTCTTGTTCTACTTTAGATGTTCCAATAAAATTCTTAGAGAAACTGGAAAGACCATCTTATAACAATGGATATGGGTTTTGCTAGTAAGGATGTGAGAATTTTTTAAAAGATAACAATAAAAAGTCATATCTCTGAAAAGATGACATGGAAGAACTTGATGCAGTTTGTTTGCATATGTGACAAATGAGAGAGAGGACTAGCCCAGGGTGAGAGATTGTCTGTCAAGGAAGTATGTTATGTACTGGAATATATATATGCAAGAAGCAAAAATGTAATTGAAATTCATTCATTGAACTTGGTTAGGGAGACAAAAGGAAAACAAAATCGCTCAGTGTGTGTGTTTGTGTATGATTATTATGCGCAACAGTAAGTACCTTGCTGGATGGATTCTGAGAGATTAATATCTAGATATTCTTTTTACAGATTACAAACCTATGTATTTTATAGGTTCTTGCACAAATCTTTTACGTGTTTAATGTTTTGCAGATTTAGTAAACTATTAATATAAACCCCCTGCATATGATCTGAAAGTAAAAATAACAGTAAAAAACTATCAAACAAAAAAAAAGAAAACCCTTCCATAGAACTTACTTTATCTATGTGTATGGAGAAAAACATTAAGTTAGTTCGTTGTAGCCACATAATTTCTTTTGACATATTCTGATCATAAGCCTGATGCCAGAAGCATTAGACACACCTGTAAAATAAAATAATAATAATAAAATAATAATAATCCCCCCCCCAAATACTAT
>JAAGNO010016469.1:14971-36136 GCA_033439905.1 Ceryle rudis | reverse complement strand
TTATATAACTCTAACAAATAACAATTATTCTGTCTCCTTTGAAAGTTGTGCAAATGCAGCAACATTTTAGATATCTGGATTTATTATTAATTTCAGATGAAGTATCATGGGATTTCCATCAAATGGATAATAGGACAAAAAAGCATGCCTATACTTTCTTTTGTTTTAGTCTAAGAAGTCCTGCATTATTCAAGGTGAAAACCTACTATATTAATCTAGAAAATACAAAATACAGCTATTACTGTTTCTTTTTCTCTCACAAGGGAGGGAATAATATTTTAAAATGTTTAATTGATAATGCTTTATAAACCCCATGACCTATATATCCCCAGCAATTTAGTTATTTTCTTTAAAAGAAATAAATCTCTAATGAACTTCTGTGACTAAATGAGGGAGAACAGCTGTTTTCAGGGCTGCTTTAAAACAAACAAACAAAACCAAGACCCCAAAACCCTCAACAAACAAAACCCTGTGTCTAAAAAAAGGATTCACAAATGATCCTTGCTGGAATCATTCATCTTGATTGCCGGGAAAGGGACCCCTGTCTTTAAGGGTGAATGTAGGAAAAGATGGTCCCTTCAGCTGTGATGATGTCAGAAAACAATCCAAATGCTGAAATCTCAGATCCTGGAAAATCAAATTGAACATTATTTCTAACATAGTTGTATATTGCTTTAAGTATTTCTGCATTAGCAAAGAAATTATGTTAATAAATAGCCTAGCATTCTAATATTTTTACAATTTTTTAATATTATGTTTCACATGCTAATGAGGCTTTTCAAATGTTTCTTTATATTATTGAAATGGCTTTTTAAATTATTTATTTATAGTTGAATTGTTGCTTTCCAGTGTTTGGGCATATCTTTGAGAAAGGAATAGAATGGATGCTTTCAGAAATGTTGCTGCTTAAACAAGCTGGTGCACATAAACGAGTTCCATGCTCAAACCATACCCAATGAAAGCCAAGAAAAGCTTATTTAGTGTGCACATGAAAATGCTAGATTATGTAAAAGTACAGGAAGCAGGTTTGAAGTATAAACAAATTCCTAGTGTAAAATTGACTACACAGGATTGGGTCATTAAAATTGTGAGTAAAATTTATTAACTTACAGGTTAGCTCTCTTTATTTGGATATATTATATGGTGTTGACAAGTGCTGAAAGGATACCGTACTGTGAAAGGGAGATTGCAGTCAAATATAATGATATTTGCTATATGCACTACATTTATTGCTATCAAATGCATACAGTACTTTTGGCAACCATCTAAGAGACATTTGAAGAGGATATGGGATAAGCCAAGCTGTAGAATATTTTGAAGTGGCAATATTAAAGTTTGAGACATGAATGTAGGTGAATAACCTAATTAACAAAAGTTGCATACTCATAAGCTACTGTTTTATGAGCACTAGGAAGTGAACAAGGTATCTTATTATCTAATATCTCATTCTAATTTTTTCATGGTTAATTATGATAATTAGAGGAGGTTGTTGGATAGATAACATTTCCTGAAATGGTACAGTAGCATTGGTAGGTTTGAGACAGAGGCTGGGCTGGAAAAATAACTCTACATAGGACCAGGAAGGCTACAATCATAGCTAATAGCTGTTCCTTTTTGGCAAAAGCACAAATAAAAAAAAAAAAAAAAAAATTCCCATGCATATATTAAAATGTTGGTGCATAAAATTAGGGATTCCTTCTCTTGGAAAATTGGAATCTCCAGGGTATTGACACTTTCTTACTCTGACATGTATCTTTTCAGCCCAGTGCTTGCAGGTGGCAGGAGGTGTGTGAGCCCTATTGTGCTCCCTGGTAAATGTCATGCTCAGAAGATGGTTAGAATAACGCCTCTACTCCAGTTTCTAGGAGGAGGTTGTTCCTCTGCCTTTGAATAAGGGTGAGGTGCACCTCGTCTATTACTTGGGGAATAAAATATTTGTTTACTTCAGAAGAAGGCTATGTGCTTTTGGGGGAGTGAAAGGATGAAAAGGGTATATTCTTGATTAAATAGCAGCAAGACTGAAACTCCTATGGAAACAGGATCTTGATGGATTTAAAAGGAAAAGGAAAGAAATAAAATACAAATTTAAAGTAAAAAAAAAAAAAAAAAATCATAGAATGCCACGTTGGAAGAGACCTTAAAGATCATCTAATGCAACCTTTTTTTGGCAAAAGCACAGTCTAGACAAGATGGCTCAGCACCCTGTCCAGCCAAATCTTAAATTGGGGAACCCACTGCTTCCCTGGGGAGACTATTCCAAAGGCTGATTGTTCTCATTGTGAAATTTCCTCATGTCCAATCAGAAACCTCAGGAGTAACTTTTACCCATTACCCCTCATCTTTTCTATGTGACTCCTTGTAAAAGGTGAGTCTCTGGGTTCTTTGTAGCCACCCTTTAAGTACTAGAACATGGTGATGTGGTGTTTCCCCTGAGCCTTTTTTTTTTTTTTTTTTTTTCAAGGCCAAACCCAGTTCTCTCATCCTTTCCTCATATGGCAGCTTCCCAGTCCTTGATCATCTTTGTGTCCCTTCTCTGGACCCTGTCCAGCCTGTCCACATCTGTTTTGCATAGTGGAGATCAAAACTGAATACAAGGCGGTGGGTGACATGCATGCTTACACATTTTAGAGCGGTATCCTAGTTCACCAAAAATGGGGATAGTTTTCAGCTCTGAGCACTAGAGCAAAACATAAAATCACTGACAAAAAAAATCTTGAGCTTAACTATCTTACAGGATAAAAATCTTAAATAGAATCTTTTTATAAGCTAAGTGAATAGAGAAATACTTGGGTATACAGCTGTAGGAATAGCTTTAAGTAAATGGGGTTTTTTTTATTGACTGTCTGGTTCATCTCCCCAAGAAACAAAGTGAAGAGTCTCTGAGTTGCCTGAATTTACTTTGGGAAATTATGGCAATTAGGGAGCCATGTGGAGATGGTAAGGGTGGTACCTTGACTGTTGGAGTTGACCGCAAAAGTTTGAGCAAATTGTTTTCAACCTAATAGTTCTTTATGGCTGTCTGTGCAATAATGCCTTCACTGAATTAACTGTAGACCTGAAAGGAACAGAAAACATGTTAAAAAAAAATCCCACAAACAAACAAAACCATCTAAGCGGTAACAGGAAATTTGTAAATATCTCCTAAGGACACTTATAGTAACAAATGTCTAAATGTAGCTTTCAGGATTTGCTTCAAGTTTTATTGTACTAAACGTTGGTGGTGAATATTTGTCTAGATCAAGGAGATCACAGATAATTATTTCCTAGAGTCATGGAATATTCATGGTTGGAAAGGACCTCCTAGATCACAGAGTCCAACCATACCCATAACAAAAGAAACCACCTAAAAAAACTCCAAGCACCTAAATACCCTGATCAAACATGACTACAAAACCACAAAATAACCCCCTACATGCCTGCCACTAGAGCATGTCCCGAAGCACCAGGTCTACCCATTTCTTAAATACCTCCAGGGATGGTGACTCAACCACCTCCCTGGGAAGGCTGTTCCAGTGCCTCACCACTCTTTCTGTAAAGAATTTCTTCCTGATTTTAATAACTTTCACTAACATTTCATGTTAATTCTTCAAAGAAAATGAAACATCTCATTAACTTTCTCTATGCCTGATGTTTTTAATTTTGTCTGGTTTAGCTATGGATCAAATTGTTGTTTTGATTGTATCTGTTCTCCTTTTTCCTACAGATGCACTCTAAATGAGATTAATTAACAAAAACAACAGGAGAGCAAGGGAAACACCAAAACATGGAATTTTCATGTTTCTCTCTCATTTCTCAGGGAAATGTTGATGTTGTTTGACTGTGCAGCAAGTAAAAACTGATAAATGTTATGTGCACAATAGTTGTTATTACACAATATCAGCCATGAAAAATATTGTCTGCTGAAATATCTTTTCTGTGAGTACAGTATAGAAAACTTGCAATTTATCTGAGAGTACAGGGGATGTGTTTAAAATTTGTGCACAATGTGTATATATACGTATGTAAAAGTACTATGGAGGCTATTTTTAAACATTGCTTTCAAGGTCAATAAAATTTGTTTCTTCTCAGAATAGTAATGGAAAAGAAAGTTAAGAAAAAAAAGAAATGAAAGATTTCATAGGCTTTTATCCTTGCTGTCATTTCAGGAAGTCCTTGTGTAGTGCATAAAAAAAGGGGGGGATGTGGGGAGGCAAAAGGACAAAATACAGTGTAAAAATTAGTTGTGCCATGAGTGGTAGCTGAAGTCAGAGTATATAGCAAGGAGAAAAAAAATAAATCTTTGATATGCTTTGGTTCACATTAATAATTGAAGGGTGCATAAATTGATTTTGTTAACTCTTCTTTTTTGACTTTGATGTATAATTCATCGTTTAAAAAATAAAAAAACACCCAAGAAAACTTAGTTTTTAGAGGATCTTGCAAAACTTCATTAATGGCTTATGTTTGGAGAATAGATTTATTGTTATGATTAGAAGTATGAACAGCTGCCTAATTTAGAACTCAAGTATAAAGAAAATGAATGGGATAATCAGGAAAATCTGAAGTGTCCTCTTTCCTTTTTACACTACCCTTTTCAAAACTGGAATCAAAATTATGGAAAAGGTCTGTGATGTACATGACCTATAACTGCTTTATCATGTGAAATCACTTGATTTAATTTGTTTCCATTTAACAATGAAAAGATGAGTCTGTTACAGATCAGAAAAGCTTGATAGAACCTGGCATGAGACTACTGTGATTTTGAGAGGTTGATACAATGATGCTTATATACAGCCAATTTTTGTTTTATTTTGCTGTAGATATTACATTTTTCTTCTCTTTATGATGCTCTTGGTTCAGTGAAAAGAAAGTTCTAAATGCTTCAATAAACCTGTTTTTTTTCTTTTCTACAAACTGATTGAATCAGACACAGTCCCAAATCAGTAGTTGTAATGTTCTGGCTGTCAAGCAACAGACAGAAAAAGTGATCAGGTAACTATAATGATTTTTCCAGACAATCTACACTAATTTAATATATTTTTCCTAGAATTTAAAAAAGATACAGTTGGCTCTGTTGAAGAGAATATTCTATGGGGGAGAAGAAATAGCACAGATACCTGCTGCCTACTACCTTGCTCTAAGTGCTTATTTGGCATTAAGTCATCCACGTAACAGCTCTCAGTGGTACATTGTTGAAGGTGTTATCTCCTCTTAGAGTATTTCTCATTTGACCATCAGTACTGCTTTTGCTAGGATCTCAAGAGAGGAATAAAAAAAAAAGCTGCAGCCAATATGTTGTATCTGTGTGCATGTTACTAAAACTCACCTCCAGTGAGACTTCTGAGAAATTCTGCTCATAGAGGCTGATCTCTGTTTGTTTCATGTATTCCCCCCGCCGGGGAGGGTGCGACCTGTGTAGAGGTATTGCTATGATGGGTTTAAGAGCTATGCAGTAAATTGCTTGGCACCTGTGGAAACACGAAATACTGGACTTTTTGCCATTGTAGCATTTTATGGTGAAGTCAGATACTCATCAGATAAATACACTGTTAATTACTAGCAGAACAACCCAAGCAAGGCTCCTTTTGGTTTTCTAGTACCAGTAGTATCATCAGAGCAGCATTTGCTTGCAGCCCTCTCATCCCATAGTGTTACTGCCTTCCCAGGCCATCCCAGCTGGGGCAGCCACAGAAGGGCACCCCATTGGTAGTGCCACAGAGACACGTGTTTTGGAAAGGGGGCTAAAGTTGGAGTGAACAGTTGGCACAGGTAGAAAATAGCGTGAACAGGGTTTTGGGACCAGGATTACTGATTTTGTGGATTATTTACAGCCCACCCAAGAGCACACGAGTAGCCGTCCCTGCTTTATTTTTCTTTTCCCTGTCTCACAACAGCTCAGTGAGGGAAGTATAACCTCCATTTTGAAAGTTAGGTTTTTTTATTGTACAGGAATTATGCTACCATTTAGGGATCTACATACCTGTTTCTGTGCTCCTTATGGACCTGGGCAATCATTGTGTGGCTTTTCTATTGCTTTGAGTGGTACCAAAGGATAGGGAGAAGGTAAGGGTAGCCCCAGTCTTGGTTGATATGCCTTAAAAGCAACATCTCTACTATGAACAAGAAAGAGACAAATTCAGACTGCTCTCAATAGCTCTGCTGTAATTAGATTCTGCTAACAGTAATTGAGAAAGTACTGTATGCTTTCTCTGCATATGGTTGCAGGAAATCATCACTGTACAAAGCAGTGTATAGGATAAGAATGTATTGTAGCCTGAATAGTTGTAGTGTAGCTTCAACAGTTGTAGCAGAGGCCTTGGAAGCACAGACACAATGAGAAAACAGAGCTCCTCACACCAGGCATTGATCAGCAAGAATGCAACTCATAAAGAAACTGGGTTTAGAGAATTGTGAAACCAACACATGAGATTTAATTGTGCTGCTGAAACCATTAGTGTGCTGTCTTGAAGAGGTATATCTTGTAAAGTAGTGAGAGTAAGAGGAACACCTTATTGAAGGAAATTATATATCTTAATTGATGATAAGGAGAAACTGGACTCTTTCATGTTGTTTGCCAGTGACTGCTTGGAGCCATATGAATTAAATGTCTATAGATCTACATATCCACTTCCGAAAAATGTTCAAAACTAATAGCAGAGATTAAAATATTTTTGGATTGTATTTCTAAGCCCATAACAACAAAAAAAACCAAACCAAACTAAGCCTACTGCTGATGCTGTGCATCAGAATGAGGTCATCCTATATCCTGTGCTGTATAGGTACACGTATAGGTATTGTCTGCTATCATTAAAAGCAACAGTCCTTTACTGCCTTGTCTAAGGTTTTGCTGATTGTGTGGAATTGGTCTGGTATCCCACTGTTAAATCTAGATGCAACATCTTATTGGAGTAGAGTGTATCAAGGTCCTTTGTGTATTAATTATTTCACAGTTTCTTTTGTGAATATTCTTTCCTGAATAACCTGCCAGGAGTATACTCATGATGGATATCCTTTTTTCCCTGACTGAGATTACTAGCAAAAATATCAAGGTTTTACTGTAATTAGTTCTTTTTCAGATCTGTGTATAATCTTTTAATTACATTTCTTATTACGTTTTGGTACAGATAATTAATACTATATCCTGTAACATGATTTTCTATGAAAACAGAAGGTATGCATTCCTTTTATTTAAGACTGCAATGTACTACACTAATTGAATTTTATGGACTTAGAGGCTTAAAAGGACTGCTGTTTCTTGATTTTAAAAGATTGTTACTTTCCCAGTTTCAAGGTGTGAGTTGGTTGCCAGCAATATGCTTTTTGTCAGGCTGTAAGTGTAGATGTACCCTGGGGAACCTCAGCTCAGGTGTCAGTGGAGGTGATGGAGATTAGAGGGATCTGAACTTGGCATCCTTTTCCCCTTCTCTCTTCATGTTCCCCTTCACACCTAGCATGGGTGTGATTTCCAGTCTCTCATGAAAAGGACTTCTGTGCTTGCCACTTCTGGGATGTTTTCCCAGCAGTCAGAGCTCTGTCATGTTTTTCCTGTAGACTCAAACAGCTTCTTGGTCCTTTTCTGAGTCATGCTTGGCCCATGAGCTTGTTAAATGTTGATTTCCTCCATATTCGTCACCTGTTTAATTACTTTGTCTTGGGGAATGAAGTAGGGTGGAATATGGTCTAGGCAGTAGGAGTCTTCATGAGTATTTCAACTATAACATAATATAAAAAACTTTCAGCTCAGAATGTCCAAAGGATCAGAGTAAAGGGTGGTGTATTTATCTCACAAAACAAACTTGTAACATCTGTTAACTCCACTTGGTTTTTCAGCTAAGTTCAGTTCAGCTTGTGGCTTGACTTCCTTTGATTTTTCTTTATTTTTTTTCCCCATTCTTTTTAAGAATTCTTTAAAAAAGAATTTCCACTTTCAATTGATCAATTTTCTTATGATTTTTATACTTGTTTTTTGTGTACCTGTTACTTAGAAGAATTCTAATTCAGGTTTAATATCTGCAATCCACACTAATTCTAAACCTGCCATTCACAGCTACATTCATGCCCTGGCTTCCAATAAAAGCCAATTATGTATGAAGTGTATTCTCTTAATAAGTATCTAATTTCCTTTATTTTTCAATTTTTACTGGATTGCTAAGAGTGCAAAATAACTGTTTAGATATCTACATGATGATAATATCTACTGTATCAGGCACAATACGGGTAAAAACTCAGCCTTCAGAAAGTTATTAAATAGAATTTGAGATTTGTCATGCCCTTGGTTCAGCTGTGGAATGGGAGAAAGCAGTTATTTGCACAGAGTGAAAGGAACTGCAGAGTTGTGTCAATTGCAAACGAAATTCACAGTATATTGAAACATTACAAAGCCTTTTGGTTCCCAGTGTACTCGTTGTTATCTGCTGTATTACATAACTTTAATCTGAGCCACTTTAGAAAGCAAAAAGGCTCTCTTTTTTTTTTTTTTTTTTTTTTTTGGCATTAAGCTATCTGCAGTACTAAGGCTGACATTTTGAAAAATAAATGGTAAGTTTGAGTGTCTGAGAAGTCAGTTTAAGATGTCTTAAAAAGGCTTTAAGAAGTTAAGTGCCTACCATCTGAGAAGTAGATATTTTTGAGGCCTCTGAACTTGAACATCCAAATTTGTTAGCTGCTTCTGAAAATTTTACTCCCATAATACCTGCGCTGCTTTTTTGTGAGATGTCCTGTGCTTTAAGCTTCTCACAGGTCAGGTAGGACAATAGGTCTTAATGGAACAGACAAATATTGGAAGACAAAATGGCACTACAGGATATAAATGAGTTGGATGAATTTTCATACCGTCGCTACATGCATAACAAGGAATTTACCTTGCTTCTCATTTAGTATTACCATCTAATGGATGGCAATACAGCTTGCAAAGAATTTGTTTATGGCCTGTCCTCTGTTAGGGATTTTATTCCTGTATGCTGTGGTTTTCCATAAGGTTTTGGGTTTATGCATAAGCATGTACATTTCGGGGAAAATTAGAAATTTACTGGACTAGGAATTGGTTGTGCTCAAATAAATATTGGCCTTTGAGAAGAGGGGTAGGAAATTTCAATTGCCTTTGTTTTAATCTTTGTAAAAGTGCCAGTAGAGATAATTGGAGTTGGAGAAGCTAATAAAATATTTTGTGCTGTGAATAATTTATTTATATTTGTTACTAACACCCATCTCTATGAAGGTGTTATCAGAGGATGTGATTGAAGGGCTGACAGGAGAAGTTGCAGATAAATAGGTAAACTCAGTGTTAATAAATACCAAGGTCAGATATTAATTACTGAAGAGTTTTTAAGTAACTCAGAGATGAAGCAACTCAGATAAATATTACAAATTGTGATGTGAAGATTGTCTTTGATACCTCTTGCTGACTCCAGGAGACCAGGGAAGAGCTGGGAACCACTTCCAGTTAAAGGCTGGACTGTATTGGGCCAATGAGGAGAAACCACAGCAAACAGTGAATGGAGGGACATAGGGCTAAATTCAGTGCACCAAGAAAGAGTCTTTTTAAAGGGAAATAATGCTTCGCAATCCTGAATTGATCTGCTTGATGCAGCTTGCTAGGATTTCCAGAAGACATTATACAGTTCCTCTTAATCAAAGGCTCTTAGAGAAACAAAGCTGCCATAGGAAGGAGGGAAGCTCCTTGATGATGTGGGTAGTTGAGTAAAGAGCAACGTGCCTCTGCCCTTTGTTTGCTAAAGTATTACCTCTAGGGGAAAATAATATGTAAGTCAGATAACATACATAAAAGTTATTGTACTTGAGCCACAACAACCCCATGCAACACCACAGGCTTGGGGAAGAGTGGCTGGAAAGATGTTCAGCAGAAAGGGACCTGAGGGGTGCTGATCTACGAGTGGAGGAATATGAGCCAGCAGTGTGCCCAGCTGGCCAAGAAAGCCAACAGTGTCATGGCTTGTATTAGAAATAGTGTGGCAAGCAGAACCAGGAAGGTGACCGTTCCTCTGTACTCAGCATTAGAGATTTTATGGTTCTATTTGTAAGGTGATGGTGTATTGTAGTAAGGGATGTTGTCTGCTGGTTTCTGCTGAAGTAAGCTTGTGACTTTCTGAAATTATTTCAGCAACAGGACAGAGATGGATCTTAGAAAACTAACAACCATTCATCTGTGTCACTCTAATCTACTTCTGACCTGATAGTTAACAGATTTAAATTTTTTCACCCATTTCTGGTCTGTACCACTTGTTCCTTGTTCATTTATGGAAACCAGGGAACCTGCCTGAGTCAATACACCTGACTTGTTAGTGAGGTTGCCAACACAAAACCCTTCCACAAACCTGAAACTAACTATTCTAATGCCACAGAAATAAGAGTTCTTCAAAAGTATACTGTCCTGGCCAGAAAAGTTTGGCTTAGTCCACCTGTGCTGATTTGCTGCTGTGGTAACTAGCCAACTGACTAGAAAACTTGGCTTCATTTTTTTATAGCTATAAATTCCTTAAGACTCAAGTCAAAGAACTGTGTGTTTTTGAAAAGCTGTAACATAACCAAATGGAGGGAAAAACTTTGAGGGATTATCTGAAAGATGTTAAAAATTAAGACATAAAAAATAGCATTGAATATTCAGATTAAAAAAAGGAACGAACAGGGGAAAAGCTGCTTCAGAGCTGCCTGGTGATAGGAAGGAAATTTTTGTAAATGTAATTTAAATTGAAAATGGTTTGAAATGACTATTTGAGACATACTTTACAATACCTAGTGTGTTTTTAAGTGTTTTCAATTTGCTTGTTTTGAAAATTCCTCAGAATATACTGTTGCATCTTAACCTGTAAGGTTGTTTTTGTTTGGTTTTAATGTTTCCCTGACAGATGAAACGTGTGAGCTTTTCGAAGTCAAAAGCCAATTTGAGAGACCTGTTTTTCTGTATCCCTCAACAACAGTTCTGAAAAATACAGCAAGTGTATTTACAGTTCATAGAAGTAGAACTAGAAAATTCTGCTTAGATGTTTCAATTATGCTATAGAGATTTGTTTTCTTACCGTATTTACTTTAGAGGTTCAAACATCAAAACTTAGGTACAGACCTGGGCTTCTGACAACTTTGTGATGGCACATTTAGAAGTAGGGCTATTTTTGTGAATTGCTTCATTACTAGCAGCCATTTTTATTAGGAGGATGCCCAGAGGTCAAGCAAAAAACAGAGCCCTGGTGCGCTAGCCATGTGAAAAATACAAAATAACAGATGATTTGTGTCTCAAATTTCATTGTGCTTTCAAAGTAGACACTACTGAAGGCCTTATTAGACCAGGAAAATATCTAGTCTTTGTGATTTCAGAATGTCTTTTAGCAATGGAACTAGACTCAGTTTTGGTAATTGTTCCTTGTCTATATTTAACTGCTGCATCTGAAAAGAATGCAATCTATTTTCTCACTAAGTTTTACCATTCATTCGTCCACTTACTTCCTAGACAACAGCATGAGTATTCTGTTTGTTTTGATCAAGACTGTTTTGTTTTGCATTGGGTTTTTTTTGTTTGTTTGTTGGATTTGGCTTGTTTTGTTTTCCAAACAGTGTCCCTGATCCTCGTGTCACTCCAAGTCACTTAGAGATGTTTTGACTAACAGAATAAATCTGTGTGTATAGTTACTTCTCTTTGTGTTTCTTCTCATAGCAATGGCCTTGGTAATGCTTACAACTTTCTTAGCAAATCCATATACCATATGGTATAGTACCATATTACTTGAGAGTAACATCATATTTGAAATGAATTTCAATAACAAGGTAGGCTTTTTAATTTTTTTTAAACTTGTCTTTCAATGGCTGAGAAGATTTTTAAATACCTTTTTAAGGTTGTGCAGTTACACTTTGGAATTGCATCATATTACATAATGTTTTGACTATAAACCAAAGCATCTGAAATATTTGCATAAAATTGTACAAAGAAAAGGGAAAATGACATAAATAGTTACACAAATTTACATTAGTGCTTAGTTCTTCAATAGGACATCAAGATTTATGTTATTTGTCTCTTGTGAATTTGAAGTTTCAAAAACACAGTACATAATTATACAAGGTGGAAAAACATACGTTTTGAATGTTGGTGATACTTTGTCTTCAAGATTTTCTCAGATATTAGTGCTGAGCACTTGCATTTATTTTGAAGGTCACTTAATGTTTATTTTCTCACTTTGTAAAACTTGGATTATTCAGACCTGCATAAGGTCCATCAAGTCATATTCATGTTGAAAAGGACTCTGGACAAGAATCCAGTTTCTGTTAGAAACAGTTGTACAAACTCCAAAATAATGCAAATGGATTGAATGCATATTGTTGGTAGTAGTCATGTGTAGCTGTGTGTTACCTAGGGGAAAAGAAAAAAGGCAATTTGTATTGTCTGGGAAATTTCTTAATCTGTTAAATGCCTTTTTATACAGTCGATGAGATGGAAAAATCAAGTTAAGTGTCGGAGACGTCCTGACATAGCATAACAAATTTTACTAGTAATTTAATCAAATTATAGTTCTGGGTTTATACAGGCACATCTGAAGGGAAAAAAAATAGGACAAAATAGGACATTGCTAAGATTTAATTTTAAATAATTCAACAAAGGTGAATATCACCCTGAGAACTGAATTCTAATGCCATGATGTCTGATTTTTCAGGAAATCTCAATTTCTCATTATTGTGCCAAAATGGGGGCCAAATGTCATCACTTAGTTCTATGAGGGCGTTTATACAGATGAGTCTTTGAAGTCTGTTAAGTTTCAGAGGTGCTGGGCTGGTGGGCACAGTGCAGGACCTGTATGACCATGGCACAGTGTGATGACACCATTTCTTGGGCAGAGCAGGGTCTGTGAGGAGGGAAAATTTGTGCTGGTAGGGGGGACACCAGCTGTAGTGGTTCAGATAGTTGTAGTCTCTGCAGGCTCTCTTCCTTTCCATGCAGGAAGGCAGTGGGAAGGAGTGGTTTGAGTGGACTGGTTGTGACTTTTGCAGTATATCTTGACCTGTGAGATGTGTTTATTTTAAAGTAATTGTCAGATCAAATTGATGAAAACATGGCATCAACACAGCAGGCAATATTGGCTGTACTTTGGCTTAGGTTTGGAGAAGCACATCACTAATTCAGTGCGGCTGATTTCAAAGGACTAATCCAACCTCAGCTTTTATTGCAGCAGAAGCTGTGGGAGAAAAGTGAAATCCTGGTTTGAAGGTGGAGTTGAGAGAATGCAATCACCATTTGAGTAAACGGGAAGTTTAAGGAGCCAGACAGACAGAGATGAGGCAGAGAGTGACTTTTTCAGAACTAGAGAAATTCATTGATGGAATGGTACTTGGCATAAGAAGTTCCCATGCTGAAGGCTCTGTGGGCCATCCACTAGATGGGAATTCTTCTTCGAGATGAGGAGAGCTTTAAAAATTATTTTTGGCAATGAAAGTAACATCAGAAGTGGTCATGAAAGGAGGGTAGTAAAAGAAATATGTCCCAAAGGGATAACTTGCCGAAACCATGGAAAGTTCATATACCTTTTTGTTTGTTTAAAAAACGCAACAACCTAATTTATATGTATGAAAAAGCTAGGAATGCACAGATTCCCACAAAGGCGCAGGACATATTTCAGGCCTTTGCAATTGCCTTTCTGAGAATGTGTTAATATATTTTATTTTGTCTAGAGGCAAAGAAAGGTACCGCCTATAGCAGGTAATCTTGCAGAAATACAATCATCAAAGTATTGCTTATGTTGATTCCTGCTGAGAAATTACAGGAGAAATAGGCTCAGAACTTGCCTAAGTGAGTTTTACTACTGAAACACATTCAGATGGATGTGTGGATCTCATAAGGTGTAATCAGTTTGCCTTCTGGTGTCATGGTTATGTTTGCAGCAGGATTATAGAGTTGAGATTGCTGTATCTGTTAGGGAACAGATATAAAAAGCATTTGCATGGAGTTGGAAGAAACACTTAAGACTTCTCGGGTAAAATTTTTTTTCAGTTATGAAATCAAAATTTTAGTAGTAGTGTTGAGCAAATTTTGTATTTAAATCTTGATTCCTCATTTAAGAGAAATTAAAATAATAAATCTTGCCTGCAAAGTATCTTATGAACACTGGAATACGATTATAAAAATAACAAACTACTGTATGTTTGTTAGTCTACATTATGTTTGTTAAATTTTGAAGTGCTCTAAATTTGGACTTTCTCCAACAGGAGGAGGGGGAGACTGCATATTTTTCAGCTGAGTTTAAGAATAATGTAGTAAAGAAGGTTCTGATATAGACGCTAGATAGATAGCCTAAGATTTCTCCGCTGTAAACAGTAATCACTGAATTTCACAAATATCATGGGATATTCAGGAATAAGGAGACGGAAAAACACTAATATCCATCATAAAGCTGGAAGCTAGAATAATTAGATTATCTGAAAAATTAATTACTGTTGTAGAGGAAAATATTTCCACTGTTGTAGAACAAAATGTGCAAAAACCCTCTACTTCAATAATCCATATTTTATTTTCATAGAATCATCTAGTTTGGAAAAGATCTTTAAGATCATCTAGTCCAACCATTAACCCTACTCTACAAAGTCCACCACAAAACCATATCCCCAAGCCACCCATCTCTACAGCTTTTAAACACACTCAGGATTGGTGACTCCACCACCTCCTTGGGCAGCCTGTTTCAATGACTGACAACCCTTTCAGTGAAAAAATTTTTCCTAATTTCCAGCTTAAACCTCCCCTGGTGCAGCTTGAGGCCATTCCCTTTGTTCTATCACTAGTTACTTGTGAGAACAGACCAGTGCCTACCTCTTTACAACATCCTTTCAGGGAGCTGTAAACACTGATAAGGTCTCCCCTCAGCCTCTGTTTCTTTAGACTAAGTAGCCTCAGGTCCCTCAGCTGCTTCTCATAAGATTTGTTCTCCAGGCCCTTCACCAGCTGAGTTGCTCTTCTCTGGACCTACTCTAGCACCTCGATGTCTTTCTTGTATTGTGGTGCCCCAAACTGAACACAGTATTCTAGGTGTGGCCTCACCAATGCTGAGTACAGAGGGACAATTAGCTCCCCGGTCCTGCTGGTCACACTATTTCTAATAAAAGCCAGGATGCTGTCGGCCTTCTTGTCCAGCTGTGCACACTGCTGGCTCATATTCAACCCATTGGTGATCATCACCCCCAGGTCCTTTTCTGCCATAGAGTTTTCCAGCTGCTCTTCCCCAAGCCTGTAGTGATGAATGGGGTTGTTGGGGCCCAAGTGAAGGACCTGGCACGTGGCCTTGTTGAAACTCATGCAATTGATGTCAGCACATCGATCCAGTCTGTCCAAGCCCCTCTGCAGAGCTTCCCTACCCTCAAGCAGATCAATATTCCCACCCAACTTGGTGCTGTCTGAAAACTTACTGAGGGTGCATTCTATCTCCTCAAGATCATTGGTAAAGATGCTAAACAGAAGTTGTTCCAATACTGAGCCCTGAGGATCACCACTTGTGACTGGCCACCAAACAGATTTATCTCCATTCACCACCACTCTTTGGGCCCAGCTGTCCAGCCAATATCATACTTCTCCCTAATATGGAGGGCCACCTACCACCTCTTCTTCCTTGCCTATCCCTTGTAAAAAGTTGGTAGCCATTGATCGCAGCACTCAGTTGCGTGAGACATCCCACCAGGTTTCTGTGATGGCAGCTATGTCATAGTTTACTTTCTGCACAATGGCCTCCGGCTCCTCCTGTTTATTGGCCATACTGCATGAGTTGGTGTAGATGCACTTCAGCTGGGCTAATAATCCTGCTGCCATCTGGGGGAAAGAAGCCCTCCTTCCTGCCTGACTGTTGTCATCTGCTTCCATGGTTAATAACCTATCAATGAGCCCTGTGTTTTTGCTGTCTCTTGGACCACCATCCCCCATCTCTACTGAGACAGCAGGCTGAATGACTTTACCAGTACACTGTCCCAGAAACACTGGTATGCCACTCCCAGGCTCCTCTCTAGCAAGCCCAGTTTCAACTGTAGTTTAGAGCTCTTTCAACGATCCCTGATAGCAGTTTCCTCAGGAACCTTTTCCCCCTTTGTGACAAGTTTACCCTATCTGTTGCCAGTAGTCCTGATATCTTATAGACCAATCCATGGTCAAAGAACCCAAAGTCCTGCTGGTAACCAGGCTCAAAGCCAGGAATTCATCTGGTGGCTCTTCCTGTCTAAACCCTTATTGATCCCTGCAGCTGGTGGGATAGAGGAGACCACTACTTGCCCTCCCAATCCCTTAACTAGCCGTCTCAAAGCTCCAAAGTCTCCGTTCACTACCCGTGGACTTCTTGATTTAAGTTCATCACTGTCTATTAGAAAAATTATTAACAGGTTGTAGTCCAAGGGCTGAACTGGGGTAGGAAGTTTTCACTTTGTCCTTAACCCTGGCCTCAGAGAGGCAGCAGACTTCCCTAAGAAGTGTGTCAGGCCTGCAGATATGACTTTCCACTCCCTTCAAAACTGAGTCCCCTGTGATGAGGACATGTGGGTGTTTGTTTGTTTATTTTTTTTTCTTTACTGAAGTTGTTTTGATACGAGGCGTAGGTCGACTAAGCATCAGTGACACCTCTAAGCAAGGTGAACCTTTATTCTTATTGTTACTTTATTCTCCCTGCAGAGTGGCATATCTGTTTTTCAAGGGCACCTGGGAAGGTGCAGTAGCTTCTGGGGTGACATGCCTGCTGCACCTGGTAGGAACTTGTTGCCATTGCTCCTTTAAGTTATCACACTCAGCAAGATGAAAAGGGGATAAGGAACCTGCTGTGTCTTGAGCTCTGACTATTGGGCCTGTTTCAAGGAAGGTAGGGTCTGACTCCATCAATCTATCTCCCTCTCACATGCCTTCATACTCTTTATCCTTTCCAGTTTCTCCTTCAAATCAGCTACCAGGCTGAGCAGATCACTCATCTGGTTGCACCACACACAGGCATTGTCTTTGCTGCCCTTTGTTTTGAGTGCCAGGGTCAGGCACTCCCTGTAGCCAGAGACCTGCACACCCACATGTTTGCGTGGGAGCTCCATTTGGGTCAACACATTTCTTCTGGCAATGTCTTTCCGGTGGGTTGCAACCACAGTTGGGTCCTCTGCTGGGAGGATGATGGCTAGTTAGGTTTTCCACTCAGGAAATGAGAAGGACTGGTTACAGTGATCAAACATACATCTTGCATCAGCAGAGCTCTCAGCGTCCTGCCACACTGTGGCTGCGACACTGGCCAAGTGATATGCATGTGCTGTTTTCCCTCCTGTTCTTGGTAGGCAGTGATTTTTGTACACTTAAAACTTAGTTTTACAAAGTAGAATTGGTTTTACAGAGTTTTATTATTTAAAAGCCTGCATAAGACTTTGTTTTGTTTTGTTTGCACTAGTTACTTTGTCTTTGTTGAGGGTTTAAAAAAAAAGTTTTCTTAATTATTCAGGCTTATGTTAATAAGGAGGCTGGTATTTCACAGAAAACATGAATCTTGTCAGTGTGTTGTTATAGTAACTCTCATCTGGCTAAACCTATATATCCTACCATTAGTTTAGTAATAGATGTCAGATACACAGGTTTTCAGTTGTAAATACCTTGAGGGCAGGGGGATTGTTGTTGCTTTTCTGTCCCCAGACTACAACTTCAGGAGCTCATATTCCCCAGAAGTAACTGGACCAAAACTAGATAAAAAGTTATGTCAAGTCTTTCTTTTTCTTTATTTGCTAATCTTTTCAAAGGTGGTGTTTTGGTTTTCTTGTGTGTGTGTGTTTGGTTTTTTGGGTTTGTTTTTTTTTTTTGTCTGTATATATATATATATGAACAAAGGAAAATAAGAAAAAAGCCATAGACTGCAGTTGAAGAAATACCACTTGTGCTTTGTTATTAACATCTGAGTTTTTAAATTACACAGCACTCTTCTCTCACATTGAAGATCAATAAATTCCCACTGAAACATGAAAAATTACCAAGTTAAAGCATGAGAAAGAGCTCCAGACATGGTTTTAGCTATCAAGATAAATCCATTAAGTGGATTAATGCCTCTCTGTTATCTGCTTTGTGTTTGAGTGTGTGGTTGGATTGTTTCTTGTTTGTTTGTTTCTTTTGTTTTTGTGGGTTTGTTGTGGTTTGTTTTTGTTTGCGTTTTAACTTGTTACTACTTTTTAATGTATTTCATTTGGCAGAAAATATTAAAAAAAAAAAGTGTTCTGGTTAGTTCTGTAAAATATAGTTGTTTTCTTATAAAGGTTTGAGCATGTCTTGTCACCAAAAGACCCAAAGATATCAAAATAGAGACAGTCTAAATCCTAGGATTAACTTCCCTTAATAAATCTTGATTTGTCCTCTTGTTCTTTTGTTTTTTTCCTCTGAATGCAATACTTCTTGCCAAGATCTTCTCTTCCTTAATCTCAATTAGGTTTTCTCCATGGCAAATGAGTTATGTATTTCATGTTTCAGTAAATCTGCACTCTACTGTCAGAGCCCATGAGTTTTTGGTGCATTTATAATGCAGTTTATAGGAGAGGCAAAGAGGTATTTTGTTTTAAATGGGAATAAACTTTAGCCTCTGAAATGACAGGATATTAAACATTCATTATTATATGATTAATAGTTCAGTGAAATGAAGAGGTCTTTGTTTTCTCTTAAAAGTGTATGATCATTCCTTTTTGTCCTTCCAGTGCCACCACTATGAAGTAGAAATTGATCCTGTTTCATTTTCTGGGAATAATTTCTTTATTGAAACAGGTCAATCCTAATTCCGTCAGGATGTTCTCTAAAGAATTTATCTTCTGTTTCATTTCAGAAAACTGGATCTGATTTCTTCTGTTGAGTAATCTACTAACAATAAACTACCTGATTTTCTTCTCAGCTGTGACCTTTCATATATTTGGGATTGTTTGTTTCTTAGTAGATCTTCAGTGCTTAATGCAAGCCTGGTTCTAAGCTTTCCTTGTAGCAATATTTTGGGCATGATTTCATCAGTGGTGCTTGTCTGTAGTTCTTCACTGCAGTTGGATTTGAAGGTGACTGTGTGCTTTTATGCAAACTGCTCCACAACTGTTGAAGGAGATACTGTAACCATGTATTTTCATATGGCAAAGCCATAATATTTGGCCCATGGTTGTGACAAGCAGAAGAAGCTACAAAAAGCAACTAGCCCAGGCCCATTTTCCTCTCTATTTTTTTTTTCTTTTTTTTTATTCTCTTTCTGCCTGCACTACTGTAAATGTGGTTAGAGATGACATTGCTTTTCAGACAGCCAGATCAGAAACAGCACATGGCATCATTGTCTTCCAAACCTTTTTCTCCCTCTCCTCTTTTAAAAAAATCACTAAGAGCTGGGAGGTGACAAGGTGTGCATGTCATATGTTGGCCACTCAGGACTGTGGAAATGAAAGTGTATTAGTCATTCTCCCATTGTCATGAATATTAAATATAATAAAATTCTTATTCTTTCATGCTTTTCCCCTGCAGATTTGCACTGAACCATATTGCATTTCTGGCCTTAAAATAAGAGTACAAGTTGTGTAGATATCTACTTTTTTTTTTTTTTTCCCCCCTAACACCAGTTTCAAACCAAACTCTTGTTAATATGTGAAGGTATTGTTCAGGAAAATGCATTCTTTGTTTAAGCCTCCTTTTCATAGGGACTAATTGGAGTACTGAGAACATGAAGGTGTCACTGGAAAAAAGAAATGTAGCCTTGAGCTGGATGGCAAGTGATGCTTTAGCATTGCTAGGGAGGTAGTTTTGTGTAGGGTGTAGTGTCCTCATTGGAACTGTGCTCTTCTGGTGTGAGAGGAGGAAAGATGAGGTTTAAGACTATAACTGACAAATGCTCAGTTGTGGTTTCTGATGAAATGCATTCAAAGATGTCCCAAGCAGAGGACTTATTTTCTCTTGATGCGAAGCACAACAGCCACACACCAGCTATTTTCAAGGTGTTCACAACAGCAGCAGTAATGAAACCATATTTTCAGGTGAGAATATATGGAGATAGTCATCTCATTAACAATCAAGGAAATAATCTCCTAAACACCCATTTCAGAGGGCAGTTATTGACATAATGCCACTTCACATGAAAAAATACATTTAATAACATGTTGAATTAGAATTTGTAGATATTGCTTTGATTTAGTTTGTCAGGAATGACAGTGAGATATTAGGAAGAATGAAGGATTAGGCATAATATTCATATGTTGTTTCCTTCTATTATGTATTCCCTGGTAATCACTTGTTTATTGTAGATACAGTGGTGGCTTTTAAAAAAAATATTTTAATTCCTGTCAGTCACATGTGATAAATAGAGAAAGAAATCTACAAATTTGTTTCTGCCTGGCCAGTCATTACCTTACATTCTTTCCAAATGATAAGCCCTACATGTAGGGAAAGAGTAAGGTGTCTCAGGAGTTGATCAAGAGCAAGTGTTACAGATATTGATTGGTTTTGATTACTAGTCATAATTTTAATTTCTTGGATGCTATCTGGCATCTGTAACTTTTGGGGAAACTTGGAATAGTGCTTGGAGGAAGAGGCACTTTTTAATAATCCTATTAGATAAAGCTTTTATGGTTTGAAATTGATTTTTGTTCCCCTTCCCTTTCTCCTCTATACTCAAGAGAGTCTCCAGTCAGGTGATTATGTTGCAGGCATCCAATAGCCTGAGCACTGGCTGATAACCTGATACAGTTCTTAGCCGTTCACTCTAATAATTGTATTTTAATAGGCAAGATGGCAGGTGGATGCTGCCATCATTGGTAGACTCATCAGATTTTTTTTTTTTGAGGATTGTTAGCTATGAGCAGATCAGCTGGAAATGTGGGACACTGTGTCCTGGGCTGCCAGTGAGTGCAGTCAGGATCTCAGTCTGTCTGCCCAGCACTTCTTATGAACCTGTGATACTTCTAGCTCTCAGTACTGAAGTTGAAGTCTCCAAAGGGTAAGAAAGAAGTATGTCCATATAAATGTTGACATTTTATATTTGAATGTACATAAATAGATGTGTACATAATCATTTTAAGTTGGAATGATCAAAGAATGGCTTGGGTTGAAAGGGACTCTTAGAAGTAATCTAACCCAACCCCCCCCCCCGCACCCCCTTGCGGACCCCGGGCCTGTCCCCTAGCCCCCCACCAGCTCATACCCATTGGACCTCACAATCCCCTTCACAACCCAGGCCTCTGCTCTTCTCCCGC
>JAAGNO010016466.1:9534-26170 GCA_033439905.1 Ceryle rudis | reverse complement strand
AAAGCTGGGGATAAATGAAAACAGCAGAAAGATATTTAATCACGGGACTCCCCCAGATTACATCTCAGCTCCAATAATATTTCTAGATTAAAAAAAAAAAAAAAAAAGAGAGAGAGAGAAAAACCTGAAATCATTAAATCTTTCATGCTGACATTCCCCTTGTGTCCAAGCTAGATTCTCAAGATGCTATCTGTGATACCAAAATAAGCGATTATGGAGTTTGAGATTTGGGGTTTTTTTCAGAATTGCTAGCATCAAAGACCCTGCTTTAACCTTCTGATATTCATACTGATCAAAGAGCCTCAGTCTAATTTTATTTTTCAGACTGAATACAAAAAATCAGTGCATACTTTAGGAAACACTTCACCCTTTACAGTGACCTGCATCTAATGCTAGAAGTAAGGGCAGTAAAAACTACACTGTTTTAGCAGCATATCTTACAGGTGGACTCTCTGATCTTAAGTTCTTTTTCAACGTAAATGATGTTATGATTCTCTAAAAAGCCTGTTATTTTTCTAGTGTTTGTAGTAAGAATTCAGCTTCCGGCAAAAAGAGAGTCCAACAGGACTTGAGAGGCGGTGTGGCACTGCTGTGAAATCCACTCATTAAAAAAGAAATTAAAAAAAATCTCACTTTTGATATGCTTTTTTAGCACTTCTAAAGAGATTTTACCTACCGATCCTACGCATGCTTCTTGAACCCACTGTCCCTTCTCAACTGTTTATAAAAATAACTGAATAAAACCAGCAAACCCTAGCATATACTGGAAAAGCAGCTGGGATTGCTAGAGTGCCTTGCTAGCCAGGAAAGGCTTGGAGGGGACCCAGGAGTTCTACTTTTACTTCTTCCCCTGATTACACCTAATGATACTGACACTTCAGACTGTTTATCACTAAGAACAGCTCCATCCTCCTACTTTATGAGGAAAGCAAATATTAATCCACCCATGTCAGAGATAAAACACAGGAGTCTCAGAACGGCTGTGAGGGGTCACTTCAGGCAGAGCTAGGAACAGAATCCCTGTCTAAACAAAAGTTTCATCCATTTCACTACACTACTCTCCTCTAAATGATTATGCCCATCCTGTGAGCTATAGGCTGTGTGTAGGTAAAATCCCACCTGCCTACTTTCACTAACAGACGAATGAAGAGAGAACCATTAACAAAACAAAAAGCAAAAGAGTATCAAGTCTTCTGCATTAGCCACTGCAAAGAGGAAATTCAGGAGAACAGGGAAATCCTGATTGACATCATGAAGCTACAGCCAGAGAATAGATGGATAAAATGTGCATCACCACCCTTCCAATATATTTCTCTCTGTTACCACAGACTACTTTTCAAGATACTTAACCATCTAATACAAAAGTCTGTGTAGAAGGAATCTAGTCAATATTGGTTTTGATAGACATACCTCTAAAAGCAATCATCTCTTCTTCCAAGTGTGTGACTATTACCTGAGAATTGGGGGTGGTTTTTTGTATTTTTGTGGGTGTTTTTTTCTAGGGGGTGGTGGTTTGGTTGGTTGGTGGTGGTTGTTGTTTTTGTGGTGACTGCACAGGTGATCTTAGGGATGGAAGTGTACAAAACACATACAACATAATGACCAGGAGCTGTCATGTAAATATAGACCCCTTTTAAAAAATAAACATAAACTTTTTTCATTTCAGTTGATTTGAGCTTTTATATGTAAAATACACCGTAAATATACACATCTGTTGGAAACACCGTTGCTTTGCATAGGGACTGAGCTGCTTATTCAACAAAAGAATGATGCAGTCATGAGCAAAAAGTGAGAGCTATCACAAAAAGGTTGAACCTTCCCAAGACCACCTATCCTCAAAAGAGTCTCCACCTTCTGAATATTTGATTTACAGTCCGATAAGCAACAGACAGTATACCTTTTTATGCAGTTAGTTGGAAAATTGATCCCATATATTAATTCATTTTCAAAGGTAATAATGAGTGGACAATATTATTTCTATACAGTTCTAATAAGTTAATGGAAACAAAGGCAGCTACACTAATGCATTAACACTGGTATGAAGGTACAGTTGCTGCCTTCACTTTCTTTGCCCCAAACCACTAACTGGAAGTAATGTAAACAAAATCCCTGTCTTCTGATTTCTTTCACCTTCCCATGTCCATTTTTGTCACATATGATGAAACCTTCCCTGGTACTCTGACTGCTCTTTTCCAGCATCCCAGTTCAAGAAAGGGTTGACTATATGTGACACATCAGTCATGTCGAGGTAGACAGCTGCTGCCCCAACATACTCTTCTTTTGGAAACCAACTATGCTGCATGCTGCTTCCTGACTCTAGAAGATCCTAAATCTGTGGCCTCAGCATGAAGCTTCATTCTGAATCTCCTTCTCAGAACAGTTTCCAGCCCTTTCTTGATAAATGCTGATCCTATGATCACTGTGGTAGCACCACTAGATTTCGAATGCTGACACAGCTTTGCTTGTTTAGAGATCCTGTTGCTAAATGGCACTGCCTCTTCCCTCCCGTCTCCTGCACACAGTCACCCTTACAGACAGAGCTATCTTTGTTGCAGTAGGATTTTACAAGTAGGCAGCAATGAGCAGGCTGCCGGAGGCTGCATCTCCTCTCAGCACTTGCACAGAGGCACAGCAAGCTTGCTGCTCACCAGGTCCTGCCCGAGGATCTTCTCAGCACTGCTAAGAGGGCAGCAGAGCCCCACACTGCAGCACTCGCTCTCTAACACCTTAAAACTTGCTGGAGTATCTGTGCCTTTGGGAAAAGGAGGTGATAAAAAAGTCTTGTTGAAAGCAGTGGGAGACTGAGCAGGTATTATCTATCACAAGGCACATAGCACATGGGTGTTATTAGGAAAGAGAGCAAGGGCAAGGAACAACATGAAGCACTGTTGAACAAAGATGAAGTAAAACCACAAGGAAAAACGAATGCAGGGAGAGCAGACAGGTGGTGAGGAAAGCACATGAATGAAGACTACTGCAATACAGATAATGCTGCTCATGTCCAAGCGACTTGTCACACCCATTTTACAACATTGCTTCTGCTTGATAATAATTTTTCAGGCCATTGTCCAAGTTACAACTGCCCTGAAAAGAAACCAAGCCATCCCATCCCTCTCATCTAACTTGTGTTCTATTTACTTTGGTCTGCTAGAAGTACAGAATACTAGAACTGCCTTCCTTGTCATATTCCTCCTGCTTCATTACTCTGCCAACCAGATAAAGCATATGGTTGAAAACATAATTCATATTAATTTCAGGACCGTTGTTCTATCAGGAGTAAGCTCATGCTGTAAAGAAAATCTGAAGATTGAATACTGATATATCACCTGATGACATGAGAGGAAAGAATGAAGTTTGGCAAATAGTAAGATCTGTATACGAATAATATTTTTCCAGAGGTCTATGTGGTGCAAAACTCAAATCAGAAGGAAATATGGTAGTTATTACAGAAATACGGGTTTGTAAAAAAAAAAAATATCTTCAGATAGCTGAAAGAGAAAATGTATTCTCTTGCTTGGTTTCTAAGTAGAAGCCTGGATTCCTCCCACTGAACTCCACATAAGAGATTGTCTTCCTAGAGATTTGTGCAAGATTCCTTAATAATTAGGGGAAAGACAGAGGCATCTCTTAAGGGTGATTTGGCCCTGCTAACTCTCAGTCTCCCCTGCTGGACCCTGCAGCTAGGTGGGAAGTTTACCGGACTGAAATGCATCTCCAAGCAGCTGATACTTTAAGAAAGACCCTCACTGGAAGTGAAACCAGTTCATTGAGATGATTCAGAGAAGGATTGTTCAAGTTGTGCCTCAAGTACCGGCAAAAGTTAAACTCACCATCAGAAAAGCAGAAACACTGTTTCTAAAGCACAGTTTTTAGCTGGAACTTTTCTTTGCCCAGAAACAAGAAAGGTTAAAATATATTGCAGTATAAAGTGTTTGCAATGCCTGTTTGTAGATACACAAAGCTCTGCTTTCTCTCCCAGCTCATCATTAGGAATCTCTCACTTTGTACCAAAGAGCTAGGCGCTTTCTGGATTTGCAAGGAACAGAGAAGACTATCTGGGAGAATTTGTAAGGCTACAGGTTGCCTTGTATGGGCGGCCACTTTCACCAGTTTTATTATACATTTTTCTTAGAATTCAGTGAATGAATTGAAATGCTGTAAAATAAGAGAGGTGCATAAATCTTAAACTGTTAAGGCCTGATCCTCTTTCTATTGAAAACAATGGCAAAACTTTCACTGATACACAGGGCAGACAATTCAACAGTAAAAGAACTGGTGGTGTGTTTGTGGACACACCACAAGGAGCACGTGGGAGAGGGAGATCTCTCCCAAGATCTCCGCCAGAGCTTCACGTCCAATAATACCAAAACACCTAAAGGGAGCAAAGCAAGTTCCCAGAAACATTCAGCCAAGGGTGATCTGACTCCAGCAACAGAGCCCTGACAGGTGAGCAACAACCACTCTGTTCAAATGTGGTTTTAAAGTGTATTTATACTTTATCAGTGATTTAAGATCTTAACTTTTGTATTTATTTAAAAAGCAGTGGCACTGTCAAACAGCTGACAATAAGAGTAAAATGTAGCTTTACTTCTTGAACTGGAAAAGGATAGGGGGAGGAGAATAGTTGGCTCACAACTGTAGAACTAACACAGATTTAGAACCCAGTATTACCAAATGCAAAGCCTCTCCAGGCAAGAGTAAAGGATCCTCAGCTGGATCTGTCCTCTAGGATGCAGCAAAGGACATCAGTCCCTAAAATTAACAATCCTCTTTCCTGGAAACATGCACTTTGTTATATTTATGGGAGCTTAAAGTTCATGCATAGTCTTAGGGCAAGCTATTCAGCTCATGCTAAATTCTTTTATCAGGAAGAAGTTTATAAATTTTTTATGATGGTCAAAAATGGGCAGAGCTCACTTGATTGTACTGAAGTTCCTTATAGACACAGTTCTCATTTATCCACATAAACATCCCAGTGAACAGGTACACAGCAACAGTCCACATCAGGACTTCTTGGATATGGACTTCAGCTGGAACAGGTCTCGCAGCAACAGTGCTACATTTCCAGTGATGATTTTTTGTATATAAACAACATGGTAACAAAAATAGGGATGCTCCTGTGAAGAAAGTTTATCAAGCTAAACAGTTCACAGGAAAAAAAAACCAGAGCTCTGAAGAAGCAGCAGCACAAATCCCTGTAGTACTGTTCAAAAAAATCCAAAAACATCTTTAAGAAAGGAGAAAGGGGAAGATCATCTGTAGCACACCAAGATCTCAAATCAAATCCTACTCAGATTATTCAGGTGAAATGATTACTCAGTTTCAGGTCTCACTCTTGGAGATGCTGGATGTATGGCTTCTTAGGGCTTACAAACCCTGAACTTTAACAGTTCAAAGAAGATAACTAAAAATGCCAGTGATTAAAGTTGTGTGTATTCAAACGAAGAGCTACTGAAATGTGGAACATGTCAGGAACCACAAAAACAACACAAACAAGGAATGAGTCACTCTAAAAGCAAATTCCAGTGGAAACTTAGGGTGAAAATATACCATATTGAGCTGTGAATTTTGACAAGTGCAACTGAAAACTGAAATTAAACCATTCAGGTTTGTTGTATTCTCCGGATATGTGGGGCTAATTCAGCTTTTTGCTGTGTCCACAGATTGCATATGCCCTAGGTTAGTTTGTTTGGTTTGTTTTTCCCAGAAGGTGCAATGAGATTTCAGTAACAATCTAAATCCCTTTTAATTTGTCTATCCTTTATACAGTTTTCCATCCAAATTTATTTATTCCAGCATAGGTAGGAATTAGCATTTGTTTTTCATGACTTAAAATACCAGATCTATGTCAGTGGCTGAACCTGTCGGCTACTACGTTTTAAACACCTTTCCAGGCTCTGCCCATTAGGCTACTTTTTATTTACATGCTGAAAAGACCACTTCTATTTGGAAGAGTGCATCAGCACAGGCTAGCGTGTTTTCTTAAGCGGGGGGAAGAGGGAGGTCTTAACATGTCTGTGCTGCCAGCACCCTTGGGAGAGGACATCACTACCATACATACTACACTTACACATACAGAAAGGTTTTACTGACTGAAGTATCAATGCGAAAAAAAACCAAACAAAACCACATACACACAAAAAAAACAACCAAAACCAAACCCAAACCAAAACAACAACAAAACATGAACAAACCAACCAGAACAAGGGGGTGAAAAGGACTGTGATAAATCATCCTATTTAATCCCTGCCACAAGGCAGGATCAATCATCGTGTTACTTCTGGGCAAGGTTTGTCCTACTTGTCCTTAAAAGTCTCCAATATCAAAGCTTCTCCTGAAGCCTGCACAACCAAGTCCAGCTTCTGCCCCTCTTTGCCTCTCAGAAAGGCTTTCCCAATGCCTGACCTGGACAAGCTCTGCTGCTCAGCTACCCAAAAGCTGCCATAGGGCTGCCAGACATACAGGTGTCCTTAAATTCTATCTGTTTATTGAGGGCAGATTGCATGGGCTGCAGTAAAGTTAGGAATATGGGATGTCTTGCAGAGAAGCCACTCCTGTTACTGTTCCAGCAGGCACCAATGAATGCTGAATGAGCCTTTTACTCTCCTCCAAGAAGGAATGAAATGCAGTTTTGCTGCCACTGCAGCTGTGGACCAACCTGTGGACTACCAGTGATGGTAATACACCATTATTGGCCTTTGCTTCAGAAAAGGGGACAACTACAGCCTATACCTCAAGGGAAGAGGAGACAAAGGTATCTCTACCCCACAAAGCCAAGCCCAAGACAAAAATAACCCTGTAGCACCATCCCCAGCTCCTCACAGCACAGTCAAGCTCCAAGCAGATATAGTCCTCAACAGGATTCAAGTGCTACTTCCATTCTGGATTCAATCTAGAAAAGCCCTGGGTGCCAGCCTTCACCCACTGCTGCTTTGGGAGTTCCTCAGCCTGCACCACCATGGGCCTTCCAGACCCAGGTTTCATGCAGTCTGCAGCATGTTAGAGGCTGCTGGATGCTGCAGGCTCACCGTGTGTGCCCTGCGCAGCACACGCAGCCTCCTGCCTGTCTCTGAGAAATGCCTGGCAGCCCTCCAGGAGCCATTGCTTTTTGACTGTGAAATGCTGGCAGAAGCAGACTGTCATTATATGAGCATTTCACCTCTCATGTTTCACTCTGCTCCTCTCCGAGAAATCAAGAATGATTATGCATTCCCCCTGGGGTTTGTAAGAAGCCTGAAGCCTGCCAGGTGCCAAATTAACACGCCCGAGGTGCTACAAGCCCTTCATGAGGTGGCCACAGGAGTACTTTACAAGTAACTCCTGGCTCTAATTCAGAAGTGGTTTCCTGCTTCACCAGTTTGCTGCAGAAACAAAACTCAACAATCTTTTCACAAGCTTGTTACCACCAAGATAAAAACCAAGAGAGACTGGAAACTCTCAGTGCCCTCCACCACCCACAGATGCCACTTCTATTGCTCGCAGCTGGCGAGGCACTGCCAGGCAGCAATCGCACCTGCAAAGCAAACTGGTGCTCCATGCTAAACTGCAGCATACCGGTGCTCAGAGGAGGGATTTTCCCAGGTCTCTTCCAAAATGTAGTGAAAGTGAAACTGGGAGGGGATTTTTTTAGAACTCATGGAGAGTGCTTTTTTTTTCAATTTATTCTGATCCATCAAATGGGTGTTAAAAGAATGACATTAAAATACTGAACTTTTGGCCAGAAAGAAAGCGTTATGAGAAGGAAAGTCCTTTTCAAGAAGTTGTGTTCTTCAGAACAGGAGCCCCCTCTACCCCTCTTGTCAGTACTGCACACGCCAGGAATGCCATTACCACAGCACTTTCATTCAGGGTGTGCTGCCCAGTCATTTAATGTGTTAAAATTTCACAGGTAGCTTCTTGGTTATTTCAACTCTTCACATGTCATTTTAGCAATCATAGGTTATCACAGATAAATCCTGCCCTGGCTTTAGAAAAAACTCCCAGAAAGAACAGCTTTGTTGAATGAAGCATCGTTTCTATGATGGCACTTATGCCTGCCTTGAAATCTGCTTCCAGAGATTTCCTTCCTGGCCAATTGTTCTCCCAGTCATTTAGTGTCTGTTGCAGAATTTGCAAGGGCATCTTCAAGCAGAGAGGCAGCTGGCAAGATTTTGCCTTAAGTAGTTATTCCTTCCCAGGGATTGATAGCATAAACAGCATTCTCAAGAAGCTGATCTGTGTGAAACCTTCATGTGTTTATTGTCATGCTTGTGCTCCTGCCTGGGTTGGGCTGTCCCACACAATTGATGGAAGGCTCCCTAAAGCACAAGCTGCTGTTCAGCCATGCCACTGTCAGGGACTTGCTCCAGTCACAAATGCTGCAAACAAAAATAATCATGCATAAAACTTCACTTGGGACAGGTTTGAAGAGAGAATATTGGTCAGTTAGTTATTTCTTGGCATTGCTGATTGCCAAGCATTTAATTTCAGTATGGGATGAAGATTCAAAGCAGAGAAGCAGAACTCCTGACACCAATGGGATTAGACATAAATACATTCACTTTAACCCAGTAAGCCTGGGTTGTCCTATAACCCAAATTGATTTTCCATCTTTCTTTGTCAACATATCACTTTTGAGAGGTAGATATCTGGCATGTATCTACAGAAGAGCCAGGTGATATATTAATCCAAAACTTCTGTGACGGTACAGGCACAACCAACATGAAGGGGAGCGTATTGCACTGGAAAACCCTGCATGTCCCAGCACCATGCACCCAAGAGATCACTCAACAAAGACAGTTAGCAAAAGATTTACTGAAGTTTCAAAACCAGGATAAGCAACACCATTCTCCAGAGAAGGCCAGAAGACAGCCTCCAGCAGAGCATACCTCCCAGTCATAGCAAAAGCTATGCAACTTTTAGCAAAAGCTAAAGCAGGCTACACGCTGCAGCAGGTCACTAATACACACAACACTGACTTCCAGTTCCACCAGATACCTCAGGGAATGTCACCTGACGTCATCCAACACACAAAGGCTTCTTATACAAGGCTGCATAGATATGCGTGTGTTGGAGCTGCCACTCGGCTCCACAGCATAGGGGGAAGCTGCAGGGTCAGTTCCCTGCATCTGTAACCCAGAGATGCTGCTGGGATAGCTGGCAGAAACCCCAGCTCACCTTGGCACCACAGACACCCTTGAAGGTGCATATGCCTGTGATGAAGGCAGGTGAACCCCACCAGGCACTGGGGGTTGGTGTTTTCAGGATGAGGCTGTATCTATGACCATACACTCATCTCTCTAGGAATCTGCCAGGCACGCTGGGATAAAACATGGAAACCCTCAAGCAATGGCAGGGATCCCATGTTCTCAACAGAACTTGCTCTTATCCAGCAGAAGCGCATTGTCCTCTGGGCCTCGGCAAACAGAAATCCCAAACTATTTACTGTTCTAATGAATACTGATAGTTCTTCTCCCTTTCCTTTTCCTGACCCCACTAAACACTAAGGTGAGCAGACAGTTCCAACACCATCCCACTGCCCACTTTCCATCCATCTGCACTGCACCCTGAAAGGCTATATGATAAATTGGACTAAGAGCCACTGTAGGTCTAGGAAGATATTCTACCTGCAGAAAAGGCAACCAAGTACTCAAATACACTAAGGGATGTAACATCTGTACGATAGAGAGGGACTTAGAAGCAGCAGGGAGCACTGAGGCTGGACATTTAGAGAAAGCTTCCTTTAAGGTCCCTTACACCAGTTAATTTCCCAGTCACTAAAGATGGAGAAAGAAAAGAGAAAGAAAACTAAGCCAAGAAAAATAAAGGAAAGAACAAAGCCAACCAACAAGTTTTAAAGGTTCAAAAGCTACTTATCACAACTTCATCCAGGGCTGGGACACTACTACATACCATCTTGCTTTACTACCCTGATGACAGGAGTTTTTTAGTCCAGAGTATGCACCAAAATGATGCCTCCATTTTTCAGTGGAAACCTGCCAGGGAAGAAAACAAAAAAATCATGCATACATCTATAATAGGTTGTTGTGAGCGTAAAACAAGAATAGCAAGCCAGGGAACCTTCACATTTTGCAGGAGTGGAGCTTTTATTCCCTTACACAAGTTAAATATGTCATTCAAAATGATTTTCTCATGGGAAAAAGTAAGCAATCAGTAATGGAAATAAAGTGCTCAGAGCTGATTATCTTGCCAACTTGAGACACCTTCAGACCAGGGCAGGCTTGGGGCAGGGGAGCCTGACAAAACAAAAGTGTTTCAGTACAAATGATGCATGATTCAGTATGATTCCATGAAATGCAAACCATTGCATTTTGAAACAAAGATTGATTTCTTATACATTCAACGATAAATATGCACACATACATATGTACATACAGACACACACACTCTCTATAAACAGCTGTCTACAGTAAGGGTTTTAAGATGGAAGGAAATGCAATTGTAGTACACTACCCCCTAAAGAAAGTGAGAAAGAACAGGAGGAATTGAATTGCTTTTTCAAAACCACATTTGTGTTGTATGATTTCAGTGGAGAATTTCAGGATTTTGTAATTTTTGAGAGAATATTTATACTAAACATTGAAACTCCACAAACAGACCCTAAAGAAAACCAAAAGCATTATCTGAAGTCTATTATAAATAATGCACAAAGTGGTTTGGGTTTTTTTTAAAGGATAAATTAGCTTGGTGTAAGTGTGGCTGTATTCAGACTCACCGGTGGGCATGCTTCCCCCTCTCTTAAATTTACATATCTTGATGTCTTCAAATCCAGCTCCAGATCCACTTTGACAGCTCCATCTAGATGAACAGATAAAATACACTGACCTCTCCTACTCGAATTCATAGAGGATATATTAAATATCATTTGTGGGAGGCCTCTTCAGAATGGGCATGCCAGAGACACATACTGTGTCCAAACCTACTCCATTTAAAAATGGCAAACAATCCCAGAGGGACTGGGGAGGGCGGGAACTATCTGTGATGTTTTAAATATAGTCTATTTTCTTCAAATGCAGCTGGTATCAAATGTATTTATGTACGTAGAAAGTTCAGTGGGGTAGGAACAGCTATTTTTAGGTTGCAGAGGTCAGAGGAACACAAGACAAGCACTGAAGTTCCGAGGCTCTTGTAAGTATGCTAAATTTGATGAGGCTTTTTAGAAAAACACATTTTTAGTAAGGATGCTGGTAGATGGCTCCACAGTGATTACACGTATTAAGTAAAGGACTGCACTTGCTGGTCAACAGTATGGCTTTTCTACTGCTTGCAGCAGAGGTGTTTGGAATCTTTTTCATAACAAACAAAAAACCCAAACCCTGGGTCATTTCGGTCTTAGGGTTTGAGGGGGTTTTGTTTGGGTAGTTGTTTTTCTTATTTTTTTCCTGAGAGGGAGTGTTTTTGTGGTTTATTTTTAAAGTTAAATGATATCCTATTTTAACATCCCTGTGCAAATAAAGAAACGATCATTTTCTGTTGCCCTCTTGAAGAGCAAATGAAAAAAGCAGCATTAATGGCAGAGAATTCCATAGCCAAGCGAAGTAACTAAGGCTTTGCATGGAAACAAGATACCACTGCAAGAGGGGAGTACCAGGCTGCCCTTTATTGGTCTGGAGTATAGTTGGAGTTCAGCCTCCTGCCACTCTGAAGGAAACCTGCCATACTCAAAGCATACAATGAAGCATACAATGAAGCCCCAAATGGGACCTGCCTCACACATACCCTGCCCACAACTCCCATGGCATTTGGGGCTTAGAAGCTCTCAGCCAGGGCCATGGACAACAAGGCTCCAGCAGTTCTCACCAGCAGCACCAGTTGCAGGCATGCTTTGGAAGCACAGTGCTTCAGACACACGGCTATCTGCAGCCTCTCTGTGTGGAGCTAACCTCTTCTGCTCCCCATGCAAGAATATTTAGCCATGCCATTCAGGTTTGCTGTTTCTCTACAGTTGCTAAGTGCAACAGAATAAAGGGAGGGAAAACTCGCTCATCTTATTTACTCTAGTGACTTTCCCTTGCCTGCTGCTCTGCCCTGAGGTCCAGCTGCACGTTCAGATGAAAGAAACTGGATGGATTTTGCTCTTGTTGGCGTTCATAAGTACACATGCTGCTTACCTGAATATGCTGCACAATGCTGACTCCAGCTCTGCCACCACTGCTTCCAAAGATAAGACTCTACAATGCTGAGCTGAGTCCGGAAGATAAACTGAGACAAGTTCTCAGCTGCACCACAGAAGTTCCAGCAAGCTGCTCAAGTTGTACCTGCTCTCCACATCCTCCAAGGGGCTGCTAAGTCCCAGTGACTTCCTGGAGCACAGCTGTTCCCAGGTAAGTCCTCCCAGAGGGTGCAGCCAACACTGCCACCCTGTTTAGCAGATGAAGAGTCATGCAGTAAGATTCCAACTCACTACTTATGTAGGTGCTTTGGTCACACAACGTGGTACGGTTTGCCCAGTTAACAAGAGCAGTTACACACAGGGTTGCATACAGCTGAGCTTCAGCACATATGATCTGTTTCATCACAGTGCCCAAGAGCCTTCACTTTTGAGAATTAGCTGTTAAAGGATACAAGTCAAGTGCCCTTGCCTTTCAAGTAAACTCAGACTACAAGCACTTCTAGGGCTGAGCAGACACTTTTTACTGAAGTCTAAAAGGATCAGGTATGCTTCCAGACTTTACAACTAAGTTTAGATTGATGGACCTATTTGGCTGCCCTCTGCCCTCCCAGGATTAACTACATAGCAACCTTCACACCCTCAATTAGGATGTTTGTGACTCACATTTCTGAACACGAGCTGGGAGAGAATTAGTTCTGCTAAAGGCCATGCAGCCTGAGACATAGTAAACTATGAATCAGACAGCTTTAGCTCTATTAGACAAAAATTAAGGAATAAATGAGAGCTGAAGGAAATGAAAGTTCACATCACCTGCCACTTGAGCTACCTGGAAAGAAATTGATATTCCATCATATACCTTACATCAACTCAAGGAATGGAGAGTTAATACCAACAACCAAACCACAAAACTGTAAACACAGTGGAAGATTTCTGTTTGAGGAGCTCAGTCTTTACCTTTGAAATGATCTAGGACATTGTTGGTGCTCTTGGTCTCTCCTGTGATTTTCAACTATCACTGTGGCTTTTGATCTTCTGCTAAAAATCTGAAGTTTTTGACACGTAACATGGCTCACAGTATATGGGGAGAGATGAAGCAGGTATTCTCCAACTGTAATTTTAATGTCTATTGGTTTGTTCTCTGCACTCTGTGATCCAGATGGTTTCTTTCAGTTCTACACTTCTGAGTGAAATTTAGACAAAATTAAGATATTTAGCCATCACCTTTTACTTACACAAAGGTAATATAGGTAGGTCGTCAAAAATAACTGTGTGTATAAAATCATGCCTGCTATGGCTTAAGAATCATCACCCTTGAGAAGCCATGTAAGACAAACCTCAATTAACAACAAATGCAACTGTTCTTTGAAGTTCAACAGTGAAGAAGCTATGAGGGTTAGCACATCAATGAAGCATGATAATTGTTTTACTGTGTTTATTATCTAGCTCCTAAAGAGTGAGAAGTCAGCTGGTAAACAAACAGTGATAAGTGTCACAGCAATTATGTGCAGTAGAGGACATACTTTGCTCTGCAACATAGGCCCTGGAGGAAAGTGAGGTTTCAGTCAGCTAGGTGCCTAGTGCATAATGGTCCAAGAGCAAAGGGGAGATGCTTTAGCCTTACAGAAAAATGAGAGGTTCCCACCCAAACTCTTCACAATGACATACCACAGCCTTCTCTGTGTCTATGGTCTGCACAAGTAGAAGATAGTCCAGTTAGCTAAGGTCTCCACAAGTACTGCAGACAGTCCATCCTGACAGGGTGCAGTGCTCAGCCTTCAGAGGGTACGAGTTCCTCCAGTCTCTGCCTGCTGTGTAGCTCTAGCAACAATGTGTTTTGGTTTCCTAAAGACATGATAAGATGTGGCCTACTGGGGAGTGTGACATTCCTCAGGCCAGGCTACAAGTGGCTGTGACAAATATTAATCCTACCCCACAACTAAAGCTCATGCTCAATCTGTCTTCACAGAAGTGCCTTGAGAATGTGCAACCACCCAGCTTGTTGCCTTAATTCACAGCTCTTGCAGCTCCAGCCCTGACACATAACCCTCTACAGGCCTAAGCCTTGCTCACCCCCTTTCCTCTTTCAACCATTCCATTTCCATGGCCTGCGTGACCAAGCAAACTGCCACTCACCATCCCGACACCATCCTTCCCTTCGTTGTGGGTGGGCCTGTCCTTAGCCCTCTTCACTTCACGGCTTCATGCCAGCCTCAGCTGTGGCATATGATATCCACCTTCATCACAAGTTCAGTCCAAACTTCATTTCTAGGCTTGACAGCCCACATCCTGGTCATAACAATCTCAACAGCAAATTTAACAGCTGAGGAGCCAAGAGGTATTAACTGCTGCCTTACCAGCACTGATCAGTACTGCGTGCTCCCACGTACCGCAATGCAGTCGCACAGCAGCACTCCCCTCTCTACTGTGTCTTCACAGGCTATCCAGAGAAAAGCCCAGATAGCAGGCACACATGGCACTGGTTCAAGATACTTGAAAATGAACATCAATGAATAAAAGTGAAGAGAATTAAGAAGTACATTTGCAAGTGATAACCCTTATCCCACACCAGAAAAGTCAATGCAAGTGAAGATTCTGGCTCCAGAATACAAATATTGTGATGTTGCATAAGCAGATAATTGTTTCAGAAGAGGTCCAGTGTCTGAAACCCTTAATGACTTCACCAGTGTCTTCTGGTAAAATACAAAAATAATTACTAGTAACAGTGACTTTGTTAAGTAGAGATTGTTAACATTAGGACAGTGGCTATGTAGAATATGTAAAAGTAGGAACCTCTACTATGTATGAATGCCACCTCTCTTCCAGCTGAAGGAAGCCTGCACTATTTTTTAAGAATGTTCTGTCCAAAAGAAACAAAGACTTTGTAGGTGTAGTCCTCAGCCCTGCAGCTGCCTAGTACAGGGAATTTTGTATGGATCTCTGAATGAGAACAAGGCAATTGAAGGTACTGGAATAAAGTAGAAATTAACACCCTGTGTCAGCCTTTTTTGAAAACTTTGCCATTTGGAGTGGCAAGGGCCAGAAATCTTTTTTTTTTTTCCTTATTGAAAAACAGAGCAATGCCTTTAGAAGGCTTTTTTTTTTTCCTTAAGATGCAGAAGCACAGATCTTTCTGTTTGTTCTTTTGTGGTTTTTTTGAGGGTGAGGGAGCTAGTACTAGTCTTAAGCGACCGGGAAACTCCTGCCTGCAAGGACTGTCCTTTTCTCCCACAGCCTTCTGCAGGAGTTATGTTGGTGCAGTAAGTGCTGTAAAAACCCAAAGTTTTGGCTTTATGCTTAGAAACCCGAAATAGGAAACATGACCTTGTGTTGACCTGATTGCACTAAACTTTCCTACTTTCAAATACATTTTTCCCTGTTTTCATTATGACTGTTGAAAAGGGAACATAATCTGTAAACATCTTTTTGATCATCTAGATCATAAGGGTTGCAAAACTGAGTCTGAAGACCGCTTACTTCTGATTATTCTGCTCTCTTGTGCATATGGCTCCCTCAGGTTAACTGCATATTTTCCTGAGCTTAGAGGTAAGATTGAAAAAAATAATCATCATTATTAGTTATATATGAGGCCCCGTACACAGCAGCAGAAGTTAAATGCTGAAACAGAAAACAAAGAAAAAAGATTCACAAATCTTACACCTTACAAAAGTTTGGATTCAACAGAAGTTTATACTTTTCTTCTCTAAAGTCAAAACAGTGACTAACATTTTAAAGTACACAGTTTAAAAAATAGTGTTTTATGATTGACATGTTTTCCATCAATTTCCTAAATGGCTTTAGCAAAATCAAATACAACTCCTACAGTTACAATAGTTCAGCATTTATTATGAAGACATTCATGTTGTAATGTTTCTAAGTTATACTCTCCACTTCCCGTGATGTGATGTCTTTCATCACATAATTGATTTAAGTGTCATATGTGAAATGTGTTGTACTCAGATGCATACCTATTTTAAGATTCTAGACAAAAATCTTCTAAGGGGCTTTTACAGGGATATATCAGGGGTTTAGATCTATGACATTTTCTTAACAGGAATGCAGATGCAGTTTCTCCTTGGAAAGACAGCCCCATTTTCAAATTAGTCCAATTGATGATAGCCTAATGAGAAGCAACATGATCTATACTACACAGTTTGTATTACATAAATCCTAATGTGGTGCTAAAACAACAGTGAAAAAAATACATTTGGCTAGATGCAAAAATTCAGCTGTTGCCTTCTGCTTCTTTGACTTAATGAAGAGACACACACCTAACTAATTGCTTTGGCAGCTCAGCAGGCTGTCTTTGCTTAATACTGTTATTAGGAATGCCACAAGTTTTCAGCTTCTAGCGTTAAGGATCTTCAACATAAACTTTTTAAAAGTGAACCTCAGGATTGTTTTCCTCTTTTTCTCTCACTTCCTCCCACTAGCTACTGCATCAGACATAACAATACACAAACATGCGACATGCACTTGTCTGTCACAGGAAAATTTTATACTTACAGAGCACTCTGATAACAACAG
>JAAGNO010016464.1:14169-30365 GCA_033439905.1 Ceryle rudis | reverse complement strand
TGACAGCGGGCAGCTGAAGCCCCGTCCTCCGGCCCGTTTCGTCCCTCTCGAGGAGCATTTCGGCGGTGCTGCCCCAGGTGTCTGTCACAGCCTCTGATCTCCCGCAGAAAACGTGTCATTGTCGCTTTGCCGGAGTGAGCCCGAGCTTAGCTGAAGTTGAGAGCGCAGAAGGTAAGGCGGGAGCTGCTTTCAAAGGCCAGTTTGCTCACAAAACGGGAATTAGCTTGGCACCTGGAATCCGAAGTGGTCAGATCCTCACTCGGGTCTGGGCCCAGCTCTGGCCGTGGGGCAGCGACCGCGGGCTCATCTGAATCACCTTCTCACCTTCCTCCCACTCCTTCCATGCACAAGAAGCCACACATGCATATATGTATACACATAAAATCACCCTGAGTTGACACTAGTTGGTCTTTCAGTTGCCAGAGAGGATAAGGAATGAATGGATCCGGATACTTAATTATACTCCTCTGCAAGTGCGCTTTCCAGATGATCAAAGCACCCTGCATCCTCATTGTGCAAACCGCTTTTGCACTCAATTAATTTCAAGCCTTCTTGGCAGTAAACCCACTGATTTACTTTTAAGCCTGTGCACATTTGTGGAATCAGAGCTTTCTCAAGGGAATTTGCTCTGCTGCTGCACATGTGCTATGCTGTAAGATAAACAGTCAAGTAAACTGTCAAATGGAAGCACAATGTTGCGCCAGATTATGAAAAGTCACATTTTGGTACCTAAGTACATCCACTACTTGCAAAGTGCATGATGGTTGTATTTACCTGGCTTTTGCTTTCTAGGTGTACTTTCACAGGATCGTTGGTATGTGAATTGAAGTGTGAAAGCAGCAGTTCCCTCAGAGCACTGGTTCTCTGTTCATGGTTTGCAGCTTCTTCAGACATGGGAATAAGGTACAAGTGCCTCTTGTTTCTCAGTGACATCCTTTATATTCCCTGGGAATACGAATGTCACCTCTGCAAACTGTGCCGGTCTTACATTTTTAAACCATCACAGGTTTTACTCCAGCTGTCACCTGTCGGCCTCAGTATCTGAGACAAGTGTGTTCTTTTGGTGGTTTTAAACCTGCTGCCTGAGCATCACATGCCTCTGACAACCATGTTCTAGAAGACGAACTGCAATCCCCACCCAGGCAGCTCCAGCACTATAGCCAAGGCTCATGTGCTTCCAAATTACCAATAAATTATTTTAGGAAGACTTTTTACTGCTTCACTGTTGCCTTTCAGAAGATGATAAACAAATAAGGGTCATAGAAGACTGTTTCTTGCTGCTTGGAAAATCCTTGAACCACAATGGAAATCAATACTAGAGCATCCCGAATGCAAATACTTTCTTCCTTCTCCTTTTCAATAGCTGGGAAAGAAATCAGTCTATGCTTCAACTCATTCATGAGGCCCTCTATTATTTTTCCTGTTATCTCTGTCTCATGTTTTTTTTTGCCTAGCAGAGTTTTTTATCAACCTACTCATGTTCTCATACAGTATTTTATAAGCAAAGTGAAATGCCTTGGATAAGAGCTACACTTACATGGGTTTAATAGTTCCATTTGCTCTAATGTTGAAAAATGTCCCCTTTTTTCCTTCAAGTAGACATAAAATATTTCCTTACAGTTAACAGGAGATAAAAAAAACCAAAACTGAAGTGTTTATATTGGGCAAACACCTTGAAAAGTACTCATTATCTGTTTAATCCAGTCAATTTCTATAATGTTTATTGTTAAGATGTGGTAAAAATATAGTATCTGAGTGCCTCAGAAAGAAAGGAAATTTAGTATAATATTTGCAACATTTTGTGACAAATTTATTTTAGATTATTTTGCTTTTTTATCAAAACTAAATAAAAAATCCAAGTAATAAAAATATGATCTGTCAAAGGTTTTAGAAGGTATTAGTCTGATGGCTCTCAACAGATGAAGACAACAACAGATGAAAATGTCATAATATGAACAACGTATTAGTGAGATAGAGCAGAGAAACACACAGGTCACAGTAAGCATCTGGAGCAATCTCTACCATGGTCAGCAGTGTATGTGTAAGACCATTTTAGTGCTGGCAATACAGACTTAAAACAGTACTATGAGAGAAATCAAATTGTTTGCAGAGAGGGTTTAGAAACAATGCACAAGAAAGAGTTGAGAGCTGTAGTAGAGCTATAGCAGATGAAACAAAGAGCATTGAGATACGAACACACTTTGGTGTGGCCGGTGATAACGGGGGAAAACAACTCTAATGGGACAAAAGAAGGCTTTCTGCATAGCCATGTGGAAAAGCTGCAACTGTTCATTATGGTCTCTCCCTGCAGTAGAAGGGTGGTTTAATGTTATGTAGCCTATGAGCTATGTAAGGAAATACAGAGATGTAGAAGATGGGATTGTCTGCAAAGTCACCTTCTCTTTCTGGTTTTAGCACCTATCAGGTCTGCAAGATGCTGTCCCCCATTCTTGTAATCCCAACATCCACTTCCCTGAAGATAGGTATTTAGGTGCTTTGAAGAACAAAAAGGTTACTCTTTGAGGTCTGTTTATCCAAGGTGCAGGAAGACCAGTTTGTTTCCTACTCAGCCTAAAAGTGTGCGGTCTGCCTTCCATGAGTTTTCTAATCATCATCCTCCAGGCTACATTAGACAGCATTCCTTCTCTCTGCTTCCCAATTGAACTGTTACTTATGTAGTGGGGGGGGGGGAAGTTGTGAAAACAAGAAGAAAAACAGAACAGGTTCATATGTTCCAATCCCTAAAAAGTAAACACTTCCATGTGTTCCAGGGACTGGAATCCCTGTATTCAGGTGAAAGCCCTGAGCACCAGACTTCCTAATAATTTTAGATTTTCTGAAACAGTAATACTATCTCTGTTCTTTTTTCCATCACGGGCTAGTTTTTCTTTACAGTAGCCTGTTAACTAAAACATACTACCATCACATTAACTTCTTCATACTGAGGAGGAAAATCAGCCTGGGCTTTCCACATCCTGTAAACATCATCTATGAAAGAACAACAGTTTAACCATGATCTCTTTGTCCAGTCACACTTGAAAAAACAAACAAACAAACAAACAAAATCCCTCAAAGAAAACCCCACCACTGCCTTTTGTACAGAATGTGAATATACAGACTTGTACGAGGCACACTGTGAGAACATGTAGGCAGTGGAGCCTCTCTTGTCAGCTAAGAAGGAGAAGCATCTGTTCATTTGACTCCCATTTGGGGTAGGCTTGTTCATTAGTACAAACTTAGGCTGAATGTGCCTGGCCATGGGTGAGGACAGAACCTGGGGCTGCTGTTACTGTGGATTCATCCTTTTGAAGTACCATGAGGCAAACAGAAAGTTGTAAGCTTCCACCCAAGATGCTTTCAGAGTTCAAGTTGCTCCATAGTTGGGCAGCAGTTGAGCAATAATAGTTTGGATCATGAATTTGAAATGCGAGTACCTACATTGTGCTTCAGCTGCATTGTAAACCTCTATGCTTTTCCCTCTGGATTACACACGATGAATTTCTATTGCTGTTGTATTAAACATCCCGAGTCTTTATTTGTGATGTGTTTAATGTAAATCTGTTTAATACCTTATTAAGGGCATGATACTGTTTTGCAGTCCTTTGACTTAAGTGGGCTCTGGATGAAGTACTACATTCTTATCCAGTGACAGTGTATCTCCAGATGCTATTTATATATAGTTCCAGACATTTCATAAACAAAATTTGTATAAGTTATTATAGCACATTTGCTTATTTAATATGCTGTGGAAATGTATGCCAGCAACATTAGTTAGTGATTACCTTCACAGACAATAGGCTTTCTGTTAACACTGATCATGACAGAAGAGTCAAGAAAGAATTGAGCTCCTGTCACAGATCCTTCCTGCTGCCTCTGTGGTTTTGCATGTTTCAGATGTCATGATTAATCCTCCCTCCCCTTCATTCCCATAAATACATTTGAAAATTACTTACCAGTGATTGCGCGGGTATTTTAAGCTTTTCCTTTTGTTTGGAAGCTGCTGTTGCTATGCCATCATTTCTATTACATTTTATTTATCTGGGTGTTAGGATGTGATTGGACAGTTATAGGCTCATCCCATTATGCACAGTATTCTGATTGTGCATGACCTCATTTTAGGTACCTGGCAATTGCTGTACAAATGTTGGCTTCCACTTGGAAGTTGAGCAGAAATGTTCTTGATGAATCTGTGTGCTTACATAGAGCAAAGAGATATCGTGAAGAGAAGTAATTCAACTCAGTTTAATTACCTTTGATTACTTCTCTATTTATGGGCAGAGAACAGTTTTGTTGGTCATTATTTTTATTTACCATTAATTTTTTGATTTTACTTATGTATGGCAAACAGATGCCTTCAGCCATGGAATCCTGAAAGTCTCCAGTCTTGTAAAGACTTATGCTGCTGCCTAGCTAACAAATGTTAATTTAATATAAATTTAATGTTGGTATTCATAGTGATTGTTAAACAATGATTTAAGGTTTGCTTATTGTTAGCGTATCAAAATAAACCCCATAGCTACTAGAACTTTGAAAAGCAATAGTAAGCAGGAAACTTCATTTCTAGAAACTTTATAGGTGAACTACTTACAGATTTAAACACACACTTGTACGATATGAAAATCGTTGATTATATAGTAAATATTATTTTATAGTGAATTCCAGTTATCCTTGTATGATTTGTTGTTATATAGCAAAAGTCTCAAATTAATCCTTCTGCAACTCAAATACGGTACTTGCATTTTTGGTAATATGCTGTGGACTAAGTTCATAGCCTGTAAAGAAGATGAGATGTAATTATTTCCTTCCAGCCAAACCGTTTCCTAAAGTTTATCAAAAAAAGAAAAAATGCTAAAAAATTCAGGGCTGGATATATGTTTGACTAGTAAACAAAATAGTAACCTTAAAGTGAAGTTCGTCAGTCTAGTCTTAAACCATTACTAGGCTTTTATTTTTTGGCAGAGGTTTTAGTAGTATGCTAATTTCTCCTCCATCCAGAGGCATTTTGCCTCTTAACTCCATAGGCACGATTCCCTGTAGGATCAAATGTTTACAACTTTCATTGGAATGATGAGTGTTCATCTGTTATAAAAAACAGGCTAATTTTACATGGTTTTGGTAACTTAGGGACATGTCTTTCTCTAGGAGTAGCCAGGGATTCCCTTACACTTGGGTTCAGTGTGGGCTGCAAGTGTTCTTTATTCAAGTCATGGCAATTGCCATTTCTGGATAAAATACTGTCTCTGTGCTCCCAGTTTAAGGCTGGTAACTCACAGATTTTTTTCTATTTTTTTTTTTTCATGTCCATTCTGGGACTAATCATCTCTAAATTGGCTTCATTATCTTACACAACACTTTGATGGAAGAATTAGAGCAGCTGTGAAGAAGCTGTAGATTAGCATCCATTCCAACTTGCAATACTAACTTCTCTCCAGTCTGCAGTCCTTCTACTGCCTTTGTTTCTGTTCTTTATTTCAGTTCTCTGATGCAATACAAGGTTAATAAAGACTCGAGCAACAAGTTACATCTTGTAATTCTGTAGCTTGTCATAACTGTTCTATCAACTTGACACATCACTGCATTGGGTTTTTATTTGTTCCCCCCCAACACGAGGCTGTGAACTTCTCTTTGGGACAGAGCAAGTAAATTCCTTACTGGTGGGAAGACAGAATGATACAGATTTGGCCATCATCTTGACCATATCTGTACTGTTTCTGGGGATGTTCTAAAGCCATCTTAAGGATGTCTCAGCTCATTGCTGGCCCTGCTGACAGACTTCTGAGATGCTTGCAGTTATCCAAGTGCATCCATTCAGTGTACAGCACATAATCTCTCATAGGCCTGTGTGGGATGTCTGTAAAGGCCCTTCTGTACCTTACACCATATTCACCTGCTCCATAAGACCTTCTCTATAACCTGAAAAAAAGGGGTTCTCAGCCTAATGACAATAAATCACAGTCTTACTGTACCAGTACCTGCTAGAGATAACCAGTTTAGGGGATCAGTTAGGTGGAAGATGAGAGGGATGAGGAGGTTCCCTCTGAAGGTCTAAACAAGGAGTATGGTGAAGAGAGTGACAATAGGGGCAGCAACATTATATTGGCCCTGCTATCAGCAGAACCAGCCAGGCAGCCACCCATCCACCTCAGCACTACGAGACTGCTTGCTAGCAGAGATGATGTTCCTAGGAGATCTCTAGGCAGGACAAAAGTACTAATTAATGCCTGTAGATGTTGCACAAATAACAGCAACAGCTCAGCAGAAATGCAGCCTGTCACAAGGACTGAGGAAGATACCAGGCTATCTGGTTCTCCTTAGTATCCCTCAAGAGTGGAGCACCTTGAGAGACTCTGGCCAATGGCTTTACTAGAGACAGAGGAAACTATTAGCAAAATCCAGATCCAGACTTGGCATGTAGAGGCAGATGTAAAATAAACACGCCTCTTTAGCCTGTGGAGTTGTTTAGATAAATACAGAAAACAAAAAAAATTAGGACGTGTAACCCTACTGTCTTCAGACCTTCCACACAAATTCAGTAAAGCATCCTTTACTACATTCTGTAACAAAAGAAATGTGAGACCTGCCCCACTACAAATGAAAATAAAAGAATCATGGAATGGTTCCAGTTGGAAGGGACCTTGCAGGGACATCTTTAACTAGATCAGATTGCTCTGAGCCCTGTCCAGCCTGACCTTGAACACTTCCAGGGATGAGGCACCCACAGATTCTCTGTGCAACGTCTTCTATTGTCTCACCACCATTCTTCCTTATATCCAATCTAAATCTACCCTTTCTCAGTTTAAAGCTGTTGCCCCTTGTCCGCTCACTACAGGCCCTGGTAAAAAGTGTCTTTCTGTCTTTCTTATAGGCCCCTTTTATATATTTAAAGGCTGCAATAAGGCCTCCCCAGAGCCCTCTTCTCCAGGCTGAACAACCCAACTCTCTCAGCCTTTCTTCACAGGAGAGGTGTTCCAGCCCTCTGACAATTTTCACGGTCTTCCTACGGACGTGCTTTAACAAGTATGTGTGTTTCTTGTGCTGAGGACCCTAGAGCAGGATGCACTGCTCCAGGTGGGGTCTCACAAGAGCAGCGTAGAAGGGGAGAACCACCTCCTGTGACAAAGCCCAGGGCTGCAGGCTTGTACAGATTCACAAAGCTTCCCGTGTCCTGAGTACAGCTCAGCAGTACCCAAATTGAAGACATTGCTCCAGCCTGCCTCCCACAGAACTATTCCTCCGTCTACATGCTCCAGCTTGGGACCCTCCCCCAGCTGGGGATCTCACCAGCTGAGTAACACGTAGCCCATCCATACACACAGCAGTTTAAGGTCGGCTACAACTGGGGCTGCAGGCAGAGGCTGCACAGTCCACCACACACGCCCCAGGGTCGTAGCACCACTCATTCTCTGCCTACTTAGGCTGCTGAGGGAATGTTTTACATTTATTATATGTGCACTACAGCTCCTGCCTCAACATCTTTCTTTCAATAAGCTTTTGTCTTTGACATTCTGGAAGATGATACACAACCCAGCATGGTATGCTCCCTCTTGCTGTATCTTCTGGCAAAGGTGGTGATGCTGGGTGGCATGTCTTAATCTTGACCCTCAGTCCACAATGATCACAAAGAGGCAAAAACCAAATCGGTCTCAGAAACACTAACCAATGTCAACTAATCAGCCAGCAAGCAGTCTGGGCTGGGAGCTTGTGAAAAGCCATTTGCTTCAAAGCTCAGGCTGCAATGCAGCACAGGAAAACATGTTTTGCAAGGGCGGCCTGTGGTTAAGTCATGAGCCGCATGTACTAAGAGTGAAATTGAGGTATACACCCAACATTCACCCTTCCACTTCTCACTTAGCCAGTGCCCTGAAATAAGGCCCCTTACTCTGTTCTGGTGACCATGCACCTGTGCCTCCTCCTCCTCCTCCCCCAACCTGATGCTGGGCTAGAGGTAGGCATGGACATTTCACTTGTAGTGTATGTGCTAGCCCAATAGCAACAGACTGCTACCAGGTCTGGTACCCAGAAGCTAAAAAGCCCACTGCCACCAGATAAGAAAGTGCTGCTGCTTGAAGAACCAAATGCATTTGCATGCCCAGTGAAACAAGTCATAGCTGAATCCAAATGGCACATACATCCCTCCCCTCATGATGCCAAGACATTTCTTGAGCTTTCCAACAGGTTCTTTCCCCACAGCCAGCTACACAACTGGAGCAATCTTCCAAGTTGTATTGAAAATAACAAGCTTAGAGAACTTGACTTCTGGAAGGATAATAAAGCTTTTAAAGTTCTGCTTTATAAGAACTATGTAGCTATGATTTACAGTTACAAACCAGATTCCATTTCCCCTGCAAACTTAATCCTTCTACTTCTTCTGCCACAACTAATGGTGCAGCTGAACATGACGCCATACATCTGCCATTATCCCACACCCCCAAAAGACGGTGTTCCTTCGAGGGAGGATGTTCCACATAGACAGGCTCTTACTGGGAATGGCAGAGGAAACAAAATCAAGTTAGGAGAATCAGGTGAACCAGTCTTCCATTCTGTTTCTCATACTCCTGCTCTTGTTTTTTAATCAATGTGTAAAATATGGAGCAATAGCACATATGAACTGTTTCCTTTCAGCTTTGTTCTCCTACTTGAGTACAGGAGTACACAATCTCCACATGCTATCTCAATTTAATCTTCCCCCTTACTTTCTTCTTTCACATCTCCCTGCTGCCTCTTCAGAACTAAGGAAAGCAAGACCTTGTGTGCTGAGGAGCAGGGAAAGAAGAAAAGAGGAACCTTTGCAATAGCAGGGTTAGGGATCAGTGGGTAAGGTTCCTGCTTAATTTATCTTCTCAGCTCTTGCCATATTCAAACTTATCACAGAAACCTCAGAGACCCAAGTGTATGATTTCTTCTACGATGTGTCAGCACTATTTCATACTCTGGTCTCACAAACTTGTACCACACACCTGTTATTCTCAGGTCTTGGGCAGCTAGGGACCCAGCATCACAGGTACTGACAAAGTAAAGACAATAGAACATCTCCTGTTTAAAAGTACTTCAGATTTATACTTTGGCAAAAGCTAAAGTTGTCGTTTTAATTCCTTAATAATAGATCCTTGTTTTCATGCCCTACTCTTATTGATGGTCCTGAAGATGCTGTCCATTTCAATTTTAGATCATAAGGCATGAATTGGACTTGGAACTCCCAAAATACTATCAGGGACAAAAGTAAGATGACAAACCCCCAAATCTTAAAATGCCAGTAATGTTGCCTTCAGATTTAATGAACAAAGAGTTTGATTCTGCCACAAGGTCAGATGGAAAAGGACTGGTGATCAATCTGTCTCAGTGTCTTACAAAGTTCTACTTTCCTTTTCAAAATCAGTTCAGATTTACAACATGCCAAATGCACCGTTTTAGCACACTTAACATGCATGAAAAAAAGTCTAAATTACTATATCTTTATTTTACGCATTTAATTTATCCGTAGCTTTTATTTTCAGAATGAAAGAACAGTGGGAGTTGATACGCACAGAAATCTCGTGCGATGTGATAAAGCTGATCGCACTCAAGTCAATATTAAGATTCCCTTTACAGTTATTACTACATTCAGTAGTTCCTTGGGTCCTATTTAGGACTATGGGCTGCATTATTCAAGGTACCAAACAAACATGTATCTATAAAAACCCATCTCATCTTTAGTTTACTTTAAGAGCAATAGAAAAATGGAGGCTGCTAACAAGCACTTTCTGCACAAACTAATAACCTATCTTTTTAGCTTTCTATTCTGAAGGACCAGGATTTGATTAACAGCATACTTTCTTTCCTCAGAACCTTTCTTATTACTTTATTTTGAAGTTAATTTTCTATGCCACCAAGATGGACCTCAACATGAATGATTCCGATGCTGCTTTTGACTCCGCACAGCCATGAAAAAATGATGTGATAGCCACAGAATGCAGGGACTACTCCTTTCCTTGTGTTCTCCAATAATAATTCTAAAAGCAGGCATCGAGTGTTCTTTGCTTACCATCGTAGCTAACAAGGTAAGCTAGTATTTACTAAGGATGGAATGGCAAGTTTGTTCTTTTATGAATAATTTGCTAAATTTAAGCTATGCTTGCTGTGGCATCTAGTCATTCTCTACAGGATACCAGAAGTAATTCTGACAAAGAGGTTTCTTTGCAAAAAACCAGTACTGGGGCTGTTAGAGCTATGCTGATAGCAAAACAAAGTACTGAAAATGCAGAAACCCCTTGTATTAAAAACAACCAGTAATGTCCAAATAACCCTCTTGTGCTCTGCAAGTGCAGACAACAGCATGAAATAAAACGGAAACCTCTGCTCTAAATTAGACATGCGGAGTTATGCATCAAGTCATGGTAGCACTCAGTGTGACAGGCTCCTGAGACTGAGGGATGCATTGAACTAATCATGCTTAGTTCAGTGAGGCAACAGAAAGGTGCTGTATGTAGATACAGTATCTTCGTATGTGCACAGTATTAAAAGGCAGTTTAAGTATCTCTAACCTGGAACATGATGCACAGTCCCACAGCAAATAGCTCCTCAGCAAATTCGCTGTGACTTTCTTGTTTGTTTGGGCCAAAATCCCCAAGAAAGATCACTATTTCTGAAATACCCGCTCCAAGTTTGTCAAAGTCTAACCACAGGCTTTTAGTACTTCTTGTTAACAGAAGAAGTTGCTTTTCAAATCTAAACCTAGATAGAGTTGCATAGTATTATCAGATTACATACACACGAAAGAAATAACAGCTCCCACAAACCAGGCTGCACTTCAGAAATCAGGATATGACTTATGATATTTAATTAAAACAAGTTTTGATTGAAATACATTTGCAGTCAACTTTTAGTTCATAAAGCTTTCAGTTCAACAGATTAGGAGATTTTGGTCCTTTAGGTCTAAAGGTTCTTTCCTTCCAAAATAAGATACTAGATCCAAGAGTACCTAGCATAACTCTTAATAAAAGCAGAATTCTTTTTAGTCTGAGTTCTTAGATGTTTGGTCCTAAAAATCCTTATTTCTTAAATAATGCACTTCTAATGCTGCAAAAATCACTTGAGGTAGCAATTTTGCTATTTTACTCAGTCTTTCGTTGAAGATTATTTTTTTCTGGTTGAAAGAAGTGTTTTTCAAGAGCGTTGACCAATTCATCTAGTTCCTTCTTCAGCTGCTCAACGTCACTAAGAAACAAAATCCACACAAATACAGAAAACAGGGTCACAATGGAGAAGCTAAAAACCACATTTCCAGTAGGAGAAATACTTGAGTCTGTTGCATTTTCTTTTAATGCTAAAGGTATTTAGACTTGGCTTCTTATGAGAGAGTGCTGCTGTTCACTGCCAAGTGATGTGCGTGAAGGCACTTCAGACTATGGAGAAACATAAACCCACAATATTATCTAAAACAGAACAACTGGTTTGAGTTCAGAAGACCTTGTATTACTAAATGTATGTGATTAGAAATGTAACTTTTATACTTGTAATAGTATTTTCAGATGAATTTTCATCTGTGAGAAAGCATTATTTTCCTTAATATTATATAATTAATAATATAATAATTCTTGTCCTTAGTTAATATTTGCTTATCTTTAAGATTATACAATTTCTAAGGCTATCAGTCAAGGATAGAATTACTAACCATAAAAGAATTTGGAAGATATGAGAACACTTTACATAGTGTTACGTAAGTTTAAAGCAGCTATGTATGTAAAAAGAGACTGAGTATATTTACTTTCATTTAAGGCAGAATGGTTTTCTTTATATTGTTTTTACTGAATGTAAAACTATGTTTAAAGAATTTTTAGTGACAACAAGAATGCATCAACAAATTTTACAAAATTGATGCTTTTTACAAATACATTTGCTAAAATAATGACTGCAGCAATATTATTTATCATGGAGACACCCTTCTTCACCAAAATAATACCAAATATCCACACAGCTCCTATTACACAGCACTTACGCTGTAAGTGACAATACCTGTTTCCAGGAGGTGCACAAAGTTCAGAATAGTATTTGATCTTCGGTTCTGTCCCACTGGTTCTCATTGTGGCCACTCCTCCATTAGCGAAGGTGAACGTTATCATTTGGCTACTTTTACTAGTGGGAAGTATCTAGAAATAGTAAGAATAATTTTTTAGAAGCTTGGAAAGGGACTATATATAATGAGTTCATGACAAAACCCATGACTTGACGTCATGTAACGCAACTGAAGGATCAGCTAAAATTAAGCTGTATTCTGTTTTCTTCATCAGTGTGGTCTTGAGACAACAGCAGGCAAGTAACAGCCTTACCCTCAGCCTAGAATCTGGTAGGAGTAAATTACTGCCTGGTCTCTCATTTCAAGTCTATGAAGATGATTAGGGACCTAGGACATCTCTCTTATGAGGAAGGACTGATGGACTTGTGTCTCGAGTCTGGAGAAGACTGAGGAGGGATCTTAGCAATGTTTATACATACTGAAAGGGTTGGTGTCAGGAGATTGGGACTAGTCTTTTTTCAGCGGTGCCCAGTGACAGAACAAGAGATAATGGACACAAACTTGAACGGAGGAATTTCCATCTAAGCCTGAGGAGGAAATTCGTTGCTATGAGGGTGATGGAGCACTGGAACAGGCTGCTCAAGAGAGGTGGTGGAGTCTCTGTCTCTGGACACATTCAAAACCTGCCTGGATGCATTCCTATGCGACCGTCTCTAGGTGAACCTGCCTCGTCAGGGCAGTGGGACTAGATGATCTCCAGAGGTCCCTTTCAACCCCTACCATTCTGTGATTCTGTGAAGTCTAGGCAACATTTTTACAGCAAATAGAAATTGCTCTTCCACAGCATTTCCCAGGAAGAAAAGAAACACAGACTGTGAAAAACTAGACACCCCAAAACTGTATCTCAGTAGACAGTTTTAACTTACACTTATGAGCAAATAATGCAAGATTGCTGTAGCAAGACAGCAAGATCCTCCTACCTGCCTTTACAGAATGTCACCTTGGGGAGAAAAAACACAAAATGAAACAAAAAAATCCCAACTCTCACCCACTCCCCCAACCTTAATTTCCTCCCACTAATACAAAACAATCATCCCCAATCTAACATTTTAAAACTCAGGATGTAACATCATGTTGAGAGTGTTTCTGCACAGAATTCTTTAAATATGTGTATATACATACATTATTTATATATCATTTTAAAAATATACTTACAGCCTTTTGATCTGGCTGGCTGCTGTCGTATCCAGTAGTTAGATCCCTTATGCCAGAAACTTTAAATCTACCACAAGATTTTGGGTATGTGTTTTTTCCATCAAAATTTCTAAGGTTGTCAAAAAGCTGCTGAATAACTTTAGGATCATGGCAGATGAAATATGAAGCTTTGGTAATATGGAAGCCATATCTGTGAAGACACAATATTAATGAACTGAAGAAGCAATGTTCTTCAGGTTGTACACCATACACATTATATAACCTTCCATAAATCAATATCTATACTCATGGTCACCCGACTGTAGCATCAGTTCACCTCCTTACAATTTAAAAAGGCCTCAACAGCTTGATTGTCCTATTATTGTACTTCAGAGAAACTTCTGTCTTTTTACTGATTAAAAATGAGAAAGTTTACTGCTAAACCAGAAGAGGAAAATATGTCATTATTGCCTTGAAGAGATCTAACCACCATAGGAAGAGAACATACTACATCTAAACGGCTTCCTTGACTGGATTCCAGCTGACATAACCAGGAATTTGTTTTCCTCAGACAGTTTTATTTCCCCAATCACACTTCTGATACTGCCCTCCCATTAAAGCATTTCTGCTAAACCAAAGTGTTCTGAACATCATCTCTCTACCTTACCATTTTGCTGCCAGGTAATATGATGCAGAATCTGCATCAAACACAAATAACCTGCTAACACTGACTTTTCAAAACAGCATGTTGTTGGAAAGCACACAAGCCTGGACTGTTTGTTTAAGTGAGTTTTTGTTAAAGATCAATACTTGATGAGCATCCTTGATGCCAGGGAAAATCTGAAGGGCAGAACCTTTCCTTAATACTAGGATGCTCATGCTAGAAAACCTGAAAGTTTCCTTAAGTGGTCATATTTACACCAAAATGGGCATTTTGAAGGTCAATAGTTACCAAAATCAGTCTTGATAATCCCAAGAGGGAATCTGCAAGACCTAACCTCTATTTGAAAGAAGTGATGAGCCTGCTAGGACTGTGTCCTTTTTCTGATCTGCATGTACTTCTCTGAGAACAGATCCCCTTCCATGCCTCCAAAATACAGAAGTAGAGTTTCTTTTGCATCAACAGCAACTCACAAAACAAATCTGATGAGGAATAAAGTAGTAAGGAGTAACTGCAACTCTGTACTTGACAGAAGCAAACAAAAATACCCCCACACACAACACCCCACCCCCAAACCCCAAGAACTGCCCCCTCCAGTTCTAGTTATGAAGCATCACTTTAATAAGGCAGATTTGTATCCTTCCCTGTATCTGTAGCTTTTCTACAGTGATTATGTGCAGTGACATTTTACTTTGAGGTGTGTCTACAGGCTGCTTTTGTGGTAAATAAGCTCTGACTTCTGGAGTCCTTTTCAGTGGCTATGTGCACAGTGGCACTGTGGCACTGCTAAGTTCCATTCGGTTAAATATTCTGTTTCTGAGGGCAACACGAAGCAGGTGTTTACTGAAGGAGTATTGAAAAAAAGAAGTGTGAGCCAGACAAGAATAATTCTTCAATATATACTTCCAGCTACTAGTCATTAAAGGAATTCTCACATCGGATGCTATTATTTGCAGCTCTAGGCATGAATTTATCTTCATGTATTTATATTGCTGCTGACTTGTGCCACGTACAATAGCTGATAAGATCCACAATTTATTTATGCAGTGTGTTAGCAACTCTTTGCCACTTGATTCCTTCTTAAACAGTGGATTAAACAGCCATGGCCAGTGCTGCATGCAAATGAGAAATCTTGAGGACTGCAAAACAAGTGGCACCAAGGCTGGAGTTTTCCATGAGTCTCTTTACAGATTCCTTTGTTAGTGTCTATGAGACATGAAGAGCGGGATAGTACCTGCCAGCCTGTGCTTCTCCCTCCCTCCAAACAAACAACCCCCCCCCCCCGCCCCAAACCTTCCCTGCCCCATGAAATCCAGTAGCCATCTCTATTTCTGTTGATTTCTGAAGGTCTTCGAACACATTAAACAAGAACAAAAGAAAAGTAGTCCCTCATTAAAAGCGCTCTGAGGGATACCCAGCTGTATATAGCCAATAGTTACAGCCAAACAGTCACAGCATCTTCTGCATAATCAGCTTAAATATGAGAATTCACAACCCAAAACAACAACCAACATACACCATCCATCCAAAAAAAAAGACAGTATAATATAATAAAAAGCCTAAAATTAGAGCCAGCTTGAATTAACTGCATCAGAGGTAGCCCTGCAAGCTGGACAGAGGCAAGCTGGCTTCTACGAGTAGCATAAATATGCCAGAGCTACACAGCCTCATTCTGTCATCAACAGTTCTGTGCATTTGACACATTTAAGCAACAAGAGGCACTACAATCTCTACAACACAGCAAAACTGCGGGCCAAAAACCAGGCCAATCTTCTGTAAAAGGACCAAAGAGCAGAATTTCCCAAAGGGGAGAAATCTTTCAGACAAGCACAAAAAGTTCTCACTAACTAATAGAGAATTAGTAAAGTAATATAATGATTTTTAAAATACTTTAAAACCACACAAAACAGAGTCATAAATATATTCATGCCCATGAGGTCGGAGCCCTTTCTAGAAGATTGCTAGCCTAATTTTTATTTCTTCATATACTCTGGATTGCTATTGAGTCCCTATTAACCCCAGTATGTGGAATGGAGGAAATCTGAAAAATAAACAATAACAAATTGAACTCACTCATCATAGACGGCTTTCAGCTGCTGAGACAAAGACAAATTCCTGGTTGCCAAAAAGCTAGCCATCTCCGCAGTTATAACAGCAGCACTGACACCATCTTTGTCCAGAACAGCAGGACAGCACATATACCCTAAACAAAGAAGATTATATATATTTGTTATATTTCCTCATAAAAATCAGACAATATTGGGGGGGGGGGGGAAGGGGTAATGACTCATGTTGACAAGACTTAAGCAAATGAACAACTTTTAAAGAGTAAAAACAAATTACCATGTT
>JAAGNO010016464.1:0-14069 GCA_033439905.1 Ceryle rudis | reverse complement strand
CACAAAACACAAAAAACAAAAAAATACAAAATAATAAAGGTTATTTTAATGGGATTCAGGAAAAGAGAAAGAGAAAGGGTGGGGGGGGGGGCGGGGGGGGGAAGGGGACATGACTCATGATGACAAGACTTAATCAAATGAACATCTTTTAAAGGAGAAATACACATTACCATGTTACAGCCATTTTAAAGTTAAACCAAAACTTGGTTTGGAAAAAAAAAAAATCCCCCAAAATCTTCTAATTGGTGTTAATTTTGCTAAGCAAGGCATTTAATGGAATTTCAAGATAAAGACAGGTTTGTATTGTATCAGTGCCAGATGCTCCTGAGTACTTTTGGAGCTCTCATAAAAGAGAAATGCCGTGCTGCAGAAACAATGCAAGTATATCACTTTGTCTCAAATGCGATTACCTGTACACGGTAACACTTATCTGTTAAATTAGCCACATTTTCTCTGTTTTTCAGGTACTGAGATACTCAAGAAACAGCATTACAGCTTTACAATTTCCTTCTCACAACTTCATAGATTTTATTTGTGGCCTTCCAGTTTACAATTATAACTTGGGGATTTTTTACTTTTATTTTATTCACATTTAAATTTACCTTAAAACCATCAGCTAAGCATACTGAAAAACATATTTGTTTGCGTTTTTTTTAAATAGCAGTGCAGAATTTGTAGTCCAAGTCTACGTAGTCATGCTACTGGAAATATATACACGTAGCTCACATCACCATACTTTGTACTAAGCAGAGATACAAAGGATTAAAACGAGCAATATCAATCATCCAAATGGATGATATCAATTACTCCCTGGAAATGCACTCATTGTGTTGAGGGCACCTTTACAGTGCTATTTTTTGCAACAGTCACCCTATTTCACAAGATACTAGAACATAATGTTCTGTTTCTTACCTATAGCCTCCTCGAATGCAAAAAGAACAGCTTTTCCCTGGTCCATAAGCTGTTTGGCACGGTTGCCCATCCACTTAAAACCTGTCAGTGTTTCCTACAACAGCGAGAAGAAAAAAAATGCATTAAAAAGAAAAACAATGTTTGACATGATACTATGTGGCTACGCAAATAAAAGAACATGGAATAACATGTAACAGCTTACCTCAAAGTGAAAACCTTCCTTCAGTGCAATTGCTCTCAGGATTTTGGAAGACACAGTACTGGATAACATGTAGACATCTTTAATGGCAGAATTATCCCTATTGTGATTTTTCCAGCAAGTAAAGATCCACCAGCCTAAAAGAGCTCCCAACTCATTTCCAGAAAACACTTTCCATTCACCACTGGATGGGGAAAAAAGAATGAAAAATGAGTACAGAGTATATAAATTCAAAGGATAATACTGGGGAAAAAAAAAAAAAAGTACTGGTTCTTCCATACCTTAATACTAGCAAATAAAACCACTGCAGCTGAGTTCTAAGTAACAGGAATAACACATCATGCCTTTCATTAAGAACAAACACAAGAATTCCTCCCCCAGAGAATTCTGAAGTGGTCACCTTCCTCCTCCATCATACATACCAGCTTTTGAGCTTAGCCAAAGATGAAACAGGGATATTTCCAGCATATTATAAGTAAAACAAAGCCACTCGGCAGACAAATTATAAAAATCAGTGATTGACACAAGCACAGACACACAGAACCACAATTCTCAAGTGATCAGTATTTTTATTTGATTCAGTGACAACTACCTTGCGATTTGTGATTGAAATGAATAAAAGTGCCTTTTATTCAATCACAGATACACCAATCTGTCACTGAGGAAGACTGGAAAAAAATCTCCAACAGATGAAAAAAGATTAACATCAACATGTTACTAGAACAAGAAAAACTGAAGGAAAAGGGAAAGACAGGTATCAAAATTGCCCCCAGATTCCCAGTCACAAAGGGGACAAAGACACTGCCAAACTGACAAAAATCAAGACCTACAGAAACAGTACCTGTTGTGAAAGAGAGGCAGACTCAGTCTCCTGCACTTACTGATGCCAACAGGCACAAAGCAATGCACAGCGACAACTTAGTGTAAGAGCGCTGAGAGAGTGTGCTCTAGCAGGAGTTTCTGTCAAAGAAGAAGTACAGATACTGTAGAAGCCTATATTAATACTCAGTTAGTGTATGAACAGCTACAGCAGAAGGCTGAGAGGAGGACACAGGACTGAAAGTTAGGAGACAACTAGAACTGGCTAAACAATTAGCAAAGAGGTAGCAGAATGAGAGCACCACGCTCTCAGTGGTGGTAAATACAATAAACTGACAACATCCTTTTCAAGTCTCTGGTAGCTCTAAGTTTTTAGACAAAACAGCACGAGTGATTTTGCTTCTTGTTTTAAACCATCATAACTAGCACAAAATGAAGCTTTTTATGCTTTTTCCTCAATGCTAAATTGCCAGGCCAAAATGGCACAGGCCAAAACCAAAACCATTAAAATAAGGGTATTCCAGCTAACACTGCCCAAGAACAGCACACACTGGCAATTAGCCCATTTTTCTTCTAAAGGCAGAAGAGTCTACTTAGTTCATGCTGTGAAGCTAATGAGTTTAAAAAGAAAAAACAAATCCAAACTCCAAAGAACCCATTACCACCTTTGAAGCTGCTACAAGATCAAAAGAGATTATCCAGTGAGCAAAATGGATATTTGCACTGTCACCCTCTACTGGGATTTTGGAACTTGTGTAACTGATACAAGTTCAAATATTTACATCATCCACGCTTTCTGAGAGCATCTACCAGGTGCCCCTCTCATCCCTTGGGTAGCAAGGACTGTTGCCATGATTTTATGTCCTTCTTCTGGCTTTCATGCACAGGGAATTAATTTACACTATTTCTGCTCCTGGCTCAGAAGCAGATTTTTGTTCTGCTCCTCTCCGAGCTGAAAACCTTGAAGTTTACTTTTATTAAAGATTTAGGGTTTCTAACTGCTCTGATTAGTTTCTGCTTTATCAATACAGATAAAAGAGATCTGTAGATATGATACTAAGGGCAGTACCTCAGCTTGTTTTCATTAATCACGTGTAACCACAACATAGAAATGAAAACAACAGTAGAAGTACAGCATGTCAGGGGGCATGAAAAGAGGGGATGACACTACTGGGTCAAAACTATAGGTTACACATTCCATACGTATGAAAAATTTATGAGACACTCCTGTTTGAACAAGTTTAGCTCTCGTGGTCCTGTTCTTTGACAGGATATACATAGGTGAGTAAGGCATGTATAGATGTTCCTTAAAGGAAAGGGTACAAATGACTATATGGAAAAGTACCAAGCACTTCAGGTGAAATGCAGGTACACAGTATCATGCATAGAAGTGTGGAACTGAGTGAGAGAGGCCCAAACCATCTAATGATGAGTTAAATGTCTCTTCTAACAGCATTTGAGAAAGAAGGAACTCATATTAAAGAGCAAGGATGTTGTTCCCTGTTCCTGAGATTATCAAGGAACTATAAAGGTCTCCTGAATATTCAAGTTATTATTTAATAAACATAGTATAAAAGAATGTTTATCAGTCTTTTGTGAAAAAATTCTAACTGAAAGTCTACCTTTAAAAAGGTATAGCACAATCACAACAATTCACGTGCTTCTGGGCATATTTCAAGTACAGCAAAAGTCACGTATTTACTGAGGCTTGTCTAACAGCGTCTTCAATCATTATTTCATTTCCTGCACCTACTGTGGTCCTCTCACATTTCTACATCCAAAAATGACTGCTGTGACTATTCTGTCTTCCTTTGCAACACAGATAGCAAGAATCCCCCAAATGAGCCTAACCTTTAAGTAAAAAATGTAAATGGTTTGCATTTCTTTGTTACTGTACCTCTCTTGTTTCTCTGCCACCGCAAGACGGTCAGCATCAGGATCATTTGCTAGAATGATTTTTGCCCCATCTTTTTCAGCCAAAGCAAAAGACAATGTCTGGAAAATGGCAAGCAAGACCAGATGAATGTTAATACTCCCAATTAATATTTTCACTTTATGGTTCGGAGGTTTTTTTATAATTTTCCCAATTTATTTATTCACAAACACCCCAAATCATGACTTGTCTCTAAAAAAAATAATCTTCAAGACAGCAGTAGAGCACATTCATGATATGCAACTTCACATCATTCCACTTCTGCAGCCTGATCCAAATGCTACTTCAATTCAACAGGATCCTTCAATAAAGTGCGGCAGAAATACTTGTAGCAGAAATTCTCTCTGTCAGGACTTCCCCTGCCCCCTCCTGGTATCATATCAGAACAGTTTAGTCCTTGTATTTCAGATGTAAGTTGCAGAAACTTTCCAAAGCCAACTGTGAGGGCTTTTTTTTTTTTAATTTTACTTTTATTTATTTATTAAAAGGAACCGTATCACTTTGTTCTACATCCAGATGCTGCCCATTTTGTTTGCAGAACAAAGTAGTTTAAAGTTATAGCTAATTAGTACCTGACTGTTTCAAAAAAGTTGTAAGCTTCCATGAAAGGATACCAGCTAACTCTTCACTAAATGCAAGACTATGAAAACAGAAACAAAATAGACCTTTAACCAGTATCTATAGCTATGACTACCATCAGAAAGGAAACACTGATAAAAAGACATTGCAACTATTAACAGCAAAACAAAACAAAACAACACAACAACAACAACAACAACAACAAAATCACATCTATTTACCAGAACACCTTTGCCTTCTTCAGGATTTGGATATTTCACCGTGGGAAATTCTGGATCGGGATCCTTCTGCTCCGGAACGGCAAAAGGAGGGCTAAGGTCAAATGCCTTGAAGGCCAACTGCACAAATTTATGACCTACACCATGCACAGATGTATGGACAAATTTCAGGCTTGTTGCCTTGTTTATATTCCTGGAATAAAGCAGATTAACAATAAACTTGGATACAGAAGAATGTTCTGCACAAAACTGACTACACTTGGAAACCAGTATCACTCAGTATTCTATATCACTCAAACTATAAATTAAGAGAGGTCAGATTTTCAAGGGAATGGCTTGAAAACTGGCTTAGCCTCATTATTCAGTAATAGGAGTCACTCTTGGTATCTAATATCCTGGTATGTGCAAATCACTGGAATAAGAAAGATAGCACATTCTACGCACCCCAAGGGTTGCAAGTGGAAAACAAATCCAACTGACTGGTAAGACTCTTCGTCCCCAACTCTGTCATGGCTCTAAAGCCAGTGAACACAGCAAACTGACAGCAGCATGCCTTATTTGAGCATGCTCATTTTCATGAAGTACATTACCGAAAGTGTAGAAAATACCTAGAGGTGTGCAAACTCCTAAGGAGACATGTAACTCCTCGTCTGAAAAAGGAGTATCATTTCTCACATAGCAATAAATTTCTAGTAATTCTGACTTCTTTTTTAGCAAGGGTAAGAAAACAGTGACTGGTGGTTAAAATTTTTATGTAAATGAGCAGATCTAACAGGTTGCTGCTCATCTAATCCATGAACCCATTCTACTTGTTAATCACGAAAGAGAAACATCCACTTGATTTTGTTGACTAAAGTTTTTACTGAGCAAGTGACAGGAATAGGTTCATGCAAGGCACTCAAGGCCACTAAGAGCAAACACAAGGCTAGAATGACAGAGCAAGACCTCCTTCTTCCAGAAATGGCTTAACAGCCTGGTTCACCTTGCTTAGAAGTCCATTTTAAGGCTGTTGGACCATCAGCATTTGTTCAGCCTCAACTGCAGAAGACAGCCCCAGTCTTGCCATGGCATTTGGTTGATGTATGGTCATGTGAATGCAGGAAGATGATACAATCAGAAACTAATCACTCATTTTGCTGGGTTAGACTTCTGCTAGGCCAGCTTTATGAACTGTCTTCCTACATTAGCACACAGCTGCCAGTCCTACCACAAAAGATGGCAAGAAGGCACAGACAGACTGGATTGTGGCAGGATCATGGCCACACTGATTTCCACCAATTTAAACTGCCCTGCTGATGTAGTAGATGGAAAATCCCATATTCTTAACAGAGTGAACACCGGTTACCTGTGAAAGCACTGTTTCTGTATGTCTTTGAAATACTCCTTATTGACCGTGGCATATGGATCATGAAGTAGGAGGCTGCTGTCAATCAGTTTGTCATTCCAAGCCTGAGGCCATGGCTCTTGGTTTTCCTCAATAGCCTGAGAAATTCCTTTGTCATGAGGGGAAATGATCTGAGCACCATTTTCCCAGTAAACCTAAATATTAAATAAGGTATTTAGTCATTAATATTATAGGATAGCTTGTTTAGGGGTTTTTTGTTGTTGTTGTTATTAGCTAAGGCACACTACATTCAGTAGAGCATTACAGTAAATTAGACTTAAGCATATCCAGAGTATTCCCCTGATCATATTAGTGTTTTCTCTCACATCCCATCTCTAAAAAAAAAAAAATTAGTTTATCAGAAGGTATCACAATCCATAATGAAACACAAAACAAGACCCATGTCATTTACTGAGAAGATTCAAATATCATCCTGTCTGCCAGATTTGGGATTGGTATTTGCCCATTCTATTTCATGTATTTTCTTTCAGATTTTTAGGTATAATCATTACATATAGAGAAGAATTACCGAGGGGAAAAAAGCATCTAGAAGTGAAACACATTTACCACCAAAAAAAAAAAAATAGAGAAAGGCACAAAAAGTTTGCAGTTGCCTATGGCAGCAACGTGCAACAACTGCAAGCACAAATTCACCTAATTTTTGAGATGTCCATTACTTGTAGTCTTGTCCTTTTTGTTGATTGTTTACACGTCCAGGAGGAGGTGTACTTATGCTTTACTTTTTAAGTTCTTTGCACACTTCTTCTACTGATGGTTTACAGACCACAAGTTTAAGGAAAAATACCTAAAAGCATCTGGGCCATGTATATATGTATCCTAAATAACAAAACGTTAAAAAACCCCCCAAACTTTATTAAAAATTTAATTGATAAAACATCCAAACAAGCTATCAAGATCAATACATGAAGTACTTCTTTTAAAAGCTATTTTAAACAGACCTGAAATTCTGAAAGGTGAGACAGCAAGAAATCACCCCTGCTAATGCCTTGTTTTTCTATTAAGATGACAAAAAAAGATCTTCCAACTTCCATTTTCATATTTTGGAAACAATCTGTATAGGACTAATCCAGCTATGGGATGACTGGCAGACATGCCAGCCATTTCAGCCATGAAATTTTTCTCAGTGGGAAGCAGATTTTTGCCATGGAAAAAGTCACAGGGACAACTGTGTCACTTAGCATAAGAAAAATATACTACAAGAAATTACTAGAATTTATTCACACTGTTTTGTACAGGCAACTCATGAGGTTTCACATATTTTTTATTCTCTGGATTTTTAAAACTAAAGAAATCTTTTTAAATCATGAAGAAATGATTAATGTTTTTTAAAAGAGGTCAGTTAATATTTTAAAGTTTTCCAAACTATGAAATGGAATTACTTATATTCCTGCTCTTTAGAGCTAAGATTTTAAGTTATTCATATAGCATGCTACTAACTTTAAATACATACATCTAGATGAGATCAAACTATCAATTAATTTGGTCTGTACTACACACAGTAGTATTAGTGTCTCCACACAGAAAAAAAAACGCTTGAAAAAAGCCAGAAAATAGGTTGCATAGGAATACCTTGTAACCATTATCTTGTTTTGGATTATGGGAAGCCGTAACCATAATTCCAGCACAGAGCTTCAGGTGAGTTACTGTGTATGGCTGTAACGAGAGAAAGTTATCTGAAGTGGAATGTGTAAAACATTAATATATTATTTATTCTCGTGCATATGCTATACTTCTATACTGCTGAACAAAAAGAAAGCCAGGGTGTGATTCCTACAGACTGACTCTAAAGCAGAAGCTAAGTTGTACTTGCTCCACTAGACCCCATGTGGCACAACTTTAGCCCTTGCTTTTTCTTGTGCATTTTCCCATTTATATATTCTTACTGTCATTTCAGACACTTTGTGGATTTCTAGAGTAGTGTTTTTACAGAAGGAAATTAAATACACGTGTTGCCTCCTACAGAATGACTTGAGACACCTGGGGTCTCTAAGGGTGCAGAGTCTGTTGGGGTAATGACAGAAGTCTGCATAGGGTAGAGAATTACAACTGGGACAGTCTCATCCATCCTATCTTTTGAGAGCAACTACCGCATCGTGGTTCTAAAGAGAATTGTTCTGGAGAGAGCTCTTATTATAAATTAGTCCAAAACAGATGGAGTGAATTAAAACCAAAGCTTTATTTATGACCACACATTCGCTTTGAGTTTACTCCTGACTCTCTATGTAATACTGAATGCAATCAACTGCAGCTCTTGCAACACTGCTTTAAGATGCATTATGAAGAATTTGATCCTAAATCTACCAAAATTTTTGTCAGCACAAGAATGCTGCACACAAAGTCTTGATGCCACTCTTGTTCTGTTTGCAGCACTCGCTGGAGAGACTGTTTCTTTCAGTGCAAGGGTAGGGTTTTCTTTACTGCTCTAGAGGACTGACACCTAGTGATCCGACGGTGAAAATGCGGCCACATTCAACAACATTCAACACATTCAACAGCGTAACATCAACTGCACTCCAATCACCTGCTATTTATTGGATTCAGTACTCCAAAAAGAAAAAAAAAAAATTAAAACCCAACAATCACAAAACTACGTGTGTGTATGTTTCACACTTGAGATTCCACAGCAATCGAGAAATGACGTCTTCCACAAGAAATATGAAGGAATGAATAGAAACCCATGTCACTGTCACAGATAGTCCACTAAGATTCTTCCTTCTCTGGCTGTGGGTCTTGTAAACTAGAGCTAGATAGGCATAAGGCTAACTGCAGGTAGAGCTTCAAAAGTTAAGAGGCCTGTCTAGTTTTCCATAAGTAATGCAAGATATCTGACAGAATTTTTGTGTATATAAAAAGATGTAATAGAGAAACATACCACAAAAGGAGTTGGTGTTATATCAGAGAACAGATAAACTGGAACTCCTTGACTGATGAATGTATTAGCAGCAAGCCTTGCGAACCTGAAGAGGAACAAAAGATGACTAGGAAACATACTCATTTTCTCAACAATTAAGTTTCCTAGAATTCACAGCTTTTCCCCTCCAGCCCCAACTCCAATAAAAAAAACCAACAAACCCAAACGAACCAACCAACAAAAAAACCCAACCCAAAACAAAACCAACACACCCCAAACAAACAAAACAAAACCAAAACCCCAGCACAAACAAAACCCCACATAAATAAGCCCCAAATTATTATACAGACCCCGTTTAAATGTATTGCCTCACTATGACCAACAGACAAAGCACAACTCCAAGAACTGTTTTGGCATTAACAGAATATAAAAATACTATCAATCCCTCAACTTAATTCACTCTACAGAAAGAAAAAATACTGTCAAAGCAGATATAATCTGTGCTTAGATATATTTTGTAGATGTCTTCTGTGATCCAAAAAAACCCCCAAGCTAGTAAGTACCTTTTGCTGCTACTTCCACTGGAAAGATGGGCACGAGCATCAAAACCAATCACAACTCCTCTCTTTTTCAGGTCACTGAAATTCTTCTCAAGGTATCTGCAAAATCCCTGAAGACAACAACGAATCCACCTCATTAACCTAATCTTAATATTTACTTTATCATTGCATTAAGAGGATTACGAAGGTGCTGATGTCTTAGAAAGAGGAGTGTACATAACATCTCACCGAACTGAATTGGGATCCAGTTTGTTTAGGACCAATAAACACAAAGGAACAACAGAAACCTTCAAATCAATATAGGGAAGCTGGATTTAAGTACTTTTAAGTACTTAAAAATAATAATAAAAAAGCACATTTAAGTGCTTTTCCAAAGATAAGAGCCAACTCTAGAAAGAAACAACACGATTAGTCTGAAATGCTGGTTTTGAGAAATGATTTGCCTGTGTTAGGTCTCAGATGAGGAAGAGCGTGATTGGCCAATACTTCATTTTTTTTTAACTGAAGTGTCTTAGGTTTTTAACTGAATTTCAACCTTAATAATGACACCAATTCAGGACCTGATACACCACCTCTCCAGGCTGCAATAATTTAAATGGTTGGGGTTTTTAAGCTCTCCTAAAGTAGATCACATTAGGACCTATATGCATACAAACAGCTTCACTGCATTTATGTAAATTTATGTCCAACATAGACAAAGCTTAGCCAACTTCTGGCTACCTTTGGCGGTTTTTCTAGTTACCATGTCAGGACTAATTGATCCTCGTGAACCTAACTGTACCTGTGTGTAAATTCAATTGCAAATAAATGATGGCAAATGACTTATTTTAATGGCTTAATAGCTTCTCACTGCTTGTTTTCGGAGATTGGCACTGAGCTAATAATTATCATTTGAACTACTTCTGAAAACTGGAGGAATAGTAAAACACTTGTGCTCCCATAGAATACCCATTTGCTTGTCATAAATTGAGGCTCTTCCATTCTTATATACAACCAGTTAAATGAGATTAAGTGCTGAACACAGTACCTGGGTTGTCTGGATAATAGTCAAGTCATTCATGTGGGAAATCCCTGCTCCCATGGCAGCTCTGAGCCCTGCTGTGCCAAACTCCATCCGCGAGCCAAAGTATTTCTGCAGTTCAGCAGCATTTCCTTCAGCAAGCAGTTGCTTCACTATTGCAGAAGTTTTTGGATTCTGTAGATACAAAATTCAGATATTCTAGAAAAGGCTTTGGATGGTTGGTTTTAATACCCTTGAGCTTCTTAACAGTGCTAACTTTCTTTCCCACTTTCTGTACTGGTTTATTTTAGTATGCAAAATACTTCACATCACTCCAAGAACACCAGAACTCCTGCTACATCTTCCTAATTTTAAGTCAGTACAATCTCAAGCTACTTGCTTGAGCAGTTCTCAATAATTATTTAGATTTATCTCCTTAACTGAACACGCTGCCTTGGCAGCAGTGTATATATCACATTTTGGGAAGTAGAAAGATTTCTGAGGTGTCTATTTTAATGTTTTCTGGGTTTAAAAACAAACTAAAACCAACCAACCAAAAAAAAGCAGCTTTACAGTTCTAAGAATCTTCATCATCTCAACACAAGAACTACTCTAAACATATAATAAAGTTAAGCTGATGATTAAGAAATATTTACTTATAGTGCTATGAAAATAAGTTAAAAAAAAAAAAATAAAAATCCTGACCTTGTCCCCAGACTGGCTAACACCAGAGCCAGCAGCAAAACTAAGGAGACTGGTGAGGAGTTAAAGATGACAACCTGCAATATATTTACAGGTAATACTTGTAAAACCAAACACAACCCTCAGGATGAAAGCTTAACAACTACAGCTGAATTCTTAAATAAAATGACTGTGGTGATGGGACTGCTCCTGAACGGTCAGGAGCTTCTTGGTATATTGCTTGTATTGACTCTTTATTGTTATCAACTCTCTTTGTTCCCAAACTTCAGAATTAGAAAAATCCTGTATGTCCCAACATCTTAATAACATGGGATTTATGAAGTTTGGTATTTATTTTCTTGAAAGCTGATGAGCCAAGAGGACAGATGGCACACTCCAGCCACCAGGCAACAGGGTTATGTGGCGAGGTGGCACGCTCCGCAGGTTACTCACCGCATGATTACACACACTTTACACCGGAGTACAAAGATTATCGTTTCCAAATGGACACAAGCTTTGTTATCTAGTCAACTAAATGACCTCATAAAAGTCACAGACTTTACTATTTCTTGGATGACCTAGGTATGCTTACAGCAAGGGAAGGCATTTCATCCTAGGGAAAAAAAAAAAAAAAAAAAAAAAAATCTGTTTTCTGCTGGTCCAGAAAATGCGGCAGAACATGCAGTAGGCAGGGGAGGGAACTTGCATAGAGAGGTGTAAGCATTCTGCACACCTAAGAGAGACCAGGCTCTGGATGCCCTAATCATTCACCTGTCCACCCACTGCTACAGAATGAACAACAGAGTTTAAATATTCAAAAAGCTAAAGATAACTTTGGTGCTAATGAGCAAAATATATAAATAAGCTAAATAAGAAAAACATTAATCATGTTTCCTTGGTGCAATAAGGAACTAGGTACCCCAGAATTACTATTTCCAGTTTAAGAATTACCAATTTACCAGTCCAAGAATGCTGTAACTGACACTTCCTCATAGGAGGCTAAATATAATTCTGTATTATTACAGCGTTATTATATTCCGTAATTATAAGAATAAATATAATCCTGTGATATTACAGACCAGGTCAACATAACTATTCTGATTTTAAGTTGCTTAAAAGTTGACCTGAACGTTTTGCTGCACTACCAAGCCTGTGTCTTGTAGGTAAAAACTGAATGGCACCTTTGGCATCAGGCTTTGCACACTGCCTAGTCACCTTTCTTTAACCCTGCGTGAGCTTTGTGCACAGGAGTTGTCTCCTACCATTTAAATGACATCTCTTTAGGGAGATGCTGCACACGCTTGTATAGATGTTGCACAGACTAGAATGTAATGCCAATACAGAAGGGCAGCTGGACACTAGGAATATCCTGTTGCTCTCACAACCGAGGAGATTTTTGTCCGTTATTGTTGTTAGAGGAATTTCCCAGGTTTGCTATCTACTGTGAAACTACAGGGATCCTCCAGTTTTTCAGGTCTGGTGCCTGCCCGGGTCTCACGGTTTCAGCTGACATCATTTGCTGAAGAAAACTTGGTCGTACGTATTTCATTGTTTGGGTTGTTCCTCCCCTGCCCCTTCCACTCCACACACACATATGAGTAATGGTAAAAGCCAGGCCCAAGCCTGTTTTTTTCAGAATTACTGTTATAATTGTTTATGGCTATATTCTCCTAAGAATTTGCCTTTGTTTTTTTAAACTGTAGGGGTAACTCCTCCAGTATTGTTTCAATTTTAGTAATATTACCATGCCATTGTATACAGCTAAGGAAAAAAAATAAACTTTTTTTAAGCAGAAGAAAAAGAAAAAAACAAATCTTCATGGGATCTCTATCAAAGGAGGATCCAATTGTATCTGAAGGATGATGTGCTGGTTTTTCGCTTCCTTGGTTCTCGCAGGTTATACTTTTCTACTCTCAAATAAAATGGGATGTATGAGAGGATTGATTTCCGTGAATACAGTGGCAGGTGATTTAATACAGGATTACTATTCAGTAGTGCAATCTGCTTAAACATCACCTGGCAACACTTCAGTTATTTACTTTACTCTACAGGGAGGCCCCAAAGAGGTTTCATCAGTGCAGGAGTCCCCACAACGTTTTAGAGCAGACAGACAGTTACTGCCTAAACAGGTTTTATTGTTAACAAAACCAGAAGCTACCTTCTGTCCATAATTTTATGATTTATAATAGAAAGAATGAAAAATACGATACTACTGTAATGAATACAGCGATTAAACCAGCCTGGTAACAAGCTCAGTAATTGTCATTTAGGTGGAAACTTCCTGTTAAATCAGCAGGACCATCTTCAGGCACACAGGCTCACTCTTACAAACTATTATTTTGTAAGAAATAGGCAGCTTATCATAATTAAATATTAACCTATCTCTACACATCAAGAAGGAAAGTTTTTTTTTTTTTTAATATCAGAGTAAAGGGACAAGGGTTATACCAAATTCTACTGTTACTCAATACAGACATGGAAGAGCTCCCTGAGAAATGAAAATACCTCACCGTTTTTGAGCAATCAGCAATGGGTATTGCACATCGGTCAATTATTACTGAGTCAAAGACTCAATTGTTATAAAAGAGCTAACCTTTCAAAAGTAAAATACTATAATGGCCTTTCAAAACCAGACTTTTTTCTCAAAACCCATTAAACTGAAAAAAAAAAAAAGACACAAAAGTCATTGTCATCTGATGCGATACATTAGGATTTCTGAAAGAAGGGCTGGTTTGGCACTGCATTATCATTAATAACACCAGAGCTGGCTGATTAGTTAACTAGTTGAATGATCTTTAATGAAGAATCATGACAAACAGGATACTTCTAATGACGTACTTTACAACCTGGAAGGAATACTAAAAAAAAAAAAAAAAAAAATAAAAAAAAAAAGAAAAAATTAAAAAAAAAAA
>JAAGNO010016462.1:10358-34658 GCA_033439905.1 Ceryle rudis | reverse complement strand
TTTTTTTAGGGGGGAGCTAAAAATGTAAATGTGAAAAAAAGGGTAAAAAAAAGCCCAAAAGAGGCTGGGGGGGGGGGGGGGGCGGGCAATAAGAAAGCCCTAAAAATTGATGGTGTCTATGACATGACCCAGAAAGACATCCAAGTATGAAATTTTATTAAAAGCTTAGTTCAAATAAGTAATAATATCTTTCTGCAAATTGTTTTGGGGGTTTTTTTTGTTTGTTTTTTGTAGGTGACTACAGATATGATATACGGAAAATATTAATTTTTTGCATTTAGTTCACAGCTTTAAACTATTCTATATTTTCTCATTATTGTTTGAGGCAAAGATCTAGCATATTAAATATGCTAAATCAAACATACACTGTAACACATAGATGAAAGTGTAATATTTACTGTACACTTTCCATAACAGCCTTATCCGACATGCTTCTTTTCTATTTATTATTGTTTAGCTGCCATTTAAGTTCCAGCTAAGTAGGTAAGGCTCTTAAACATTCACTGAAGACAGTCAGCAGCAGCAAATTTCACAAAGATTTAATTCAGAGGAGAAAGTTTAAACAAAGAAATACAAAACTGGATGAGGATGGAGTCAGAGGTCATAAGCTTCACAAGTAGCCCAGCTGCAAAATCTCTTTCAGGCATATAGAAACTTCTTTCAGTCAAAACACCAAAGTAGAAAAAGAAATAGTGGCCTTATCTGAGACCTTTTTTTTTATCTGTCCACTCATATATTTTACAAATATACCCATATAATCCCCTGAAAACATTTTTGTCTGTTACAAAGTTAAGAGGAGGATGACTAGTATAATCTGATTACACTTTCATTAATGTCACAAAGTAAAATGATAAAATCCACTTCCATGCTAGAAAGCTTCCACAAGCAACTGCACCTCAGTAAAACTTTACTTAAGTAAAAGCTTCTTCAAAAAGAAACATCACATTACTACTTGATACAGCAGTCTGAGAAAATAAATGTCGCCATGAAAGATTTAGTAAAGCTTGCATAATTTCACTATCACACTTTTTTAATTTAAAACCCAAATCTCCACTCACACAAATGTGTACTGTTTTTCTACTGCACCCACATGCTGGCAAGATCTCGAAAAAGTAGTCTATTTCACAGCTTATATAGAGGCTTAATCATCTTTCCTTTTTAAGATCTGACTTATTCTGTTCTCTATTCTACAGAACTCCTTATCCTTTTCTTCACTAGAATATAGTGATATGCTAAATACAAAATGCCAAACTTTTGGGCATGCCAGGCTTCCCTGACTTTCTTCTCAAGATACTGACATTTTAAAAAACTATAACCTGAAGCTCCAGCTTTAAAGGCTTAGTTTACTATAAAAAGAATCCTGGACACATATATCTGTATATGTAGATAGTATCTGTATATCTATGCACACAGATAGATATGCATAGATTCAAACATACACATGCACACAAATACATGTAATCCTTGGTATCTTGTAGAAGACATACAAAGAAAAAATTCTGCCATTGCAAGATACTGTTTTCCTTCCATCCTCCTCGCTTCCTTCACATGTAGCCTCTGACGCTCATTAAAACTGTAACTTAGTAAGGACCGTAAGTTCCTAATAGTAGTGATTATTTTATTCCTTTGCCCTTGTGGAGACCGTTGTTCACATACTCTTTGAGATTATGATTTAGAGTGGATGCCAAATAGAAGTCTTGACTGACAGCGAGGGCCTTTTTGAGCTCCTACATATGATCAAATCTCCATGTAAATTTTATCTTTTCAGGAGTGGGTAGAAAGGAGGAAAACTACATGTTCTTGGATGGTCTTGTGAAAGACAGCCCTGAAGTCTTTTAACTATGGGTCCCCTCTTTCCTGCCACTGCTGTCAGAATTGCTTATAAACACTTATGAAACAGGAAATACAATTGGAAACACAGAAGTACAAAGAAAAACAATTCCATTAGAGATATATTTCCCCATATCTGCTGACTGTTACCTATTTGACAAATAGAATTCACATTCTGCACAGGCTTGAGAAGAATTATACTGTTCTAGTTTCCTTCTACTACTGTGTTACATTTTCTTTGTAGTGGACAGATGCTGCATAGTTACACAATAGTTTAAAAAAAATATTGTTACCAGTGAATCAACACTTACCCTTTAATATTATAAAATCACATTACTTTATTGGAACAGCAGTATGCAAAGGAAAATGAAACTGGATATTTCCTGATTAGGAATACATATTTCATATAAGAAAGTAGTTCTTCACCATGAGGGTGTTGAGACACTGAACAGGTTGCATAGAGAAGTTGTGGGTGTCCCTTTGCTGGAAGTGTTCAAGATCAGGCTTTGAGCAACCTGGTCTAGTGGAAAGTGTTCCTGCCCAAGGCAGGGGGATTGGAACTAGATGATCTTTAAGGTGCCTTCCAACCCGAACCATTCTATGATTCTAGGACTACCTACTTCATCAGTATCATAGAACCATCCAACCTGACCTTGAACACTTACAGGGATGAGGCATCAATAGCTTCTCTGGTCAAGCTGTTCCTGTATGTCACCACCCTCACTGTAAAGAATTTCTAATCTAAATCTACCATCTTTCAGTTTAAAACCATTGCCCCATGGCCTTTTACCACAGGCCCTCATAAAAAGTCTCCTTCCAGCTTTCTTGTATGACCCCTTTAAGAACTGAAAGGCCACAATAAGGTCTCCCTGGAGCCCTCACTCTCAGCCCTTCTTCACAGGAGACATGTTCCACCCCTCTAATCATTTTTGTGGCCCTCCTCTAGACCCACTCCAACAGGTCCGCGTCTTTATTGTGCCTGGTGCCCCAGTGCTGGACACAATATTCAAAATGAGGTCTCACCAGAGCAGAGTAGAGGGGAATAATCAGCTCCTTTAACCTACTGGCCATGCTTCTTTTGATGCAGCCCAGGATACAATTGGCTTTCTGGGCTGTGAGCCCACATTGCTGGCTCATGTCCAATTTTTCATTCACCAGTACCCCTAAGTCATTCTCTGCAGGGCTCCTCTCAATCCCATCATGCCCCAGCCTGTGTTAATATTGAGGATTGCCTCAGTCCAGATGTAGAACCTTTCATATGACCTTATTAACCTCACGATGTTCTCACACACCCACTCCCCAAGCCTGTCAGTGTCCTTCTGGATGGCATCCTGTCCCTCAAGCGAATCAACTGCACCACTCAACTTGTCGTAAGCAAACTTGCCGAGGGTGCATTTGATCCCTCTGTCTATATCATTGATGAAAATATTAAACAGCACTGGTCTCACTACAGACCCCTGAGTGACAGCACTTGTTACTGATCTCCTTTTGGACATTAAGCTGTTGACTGCAACTCTTTGGATGTGGCCATCCATCCGGTGCCTTATCCATCAAATAGTCCACCCATCAAATCCATATTTCTCCTGTTTAGCAACAAGGATATTGTGCGGGACTGTGTCAAAGGCCTTACAGAAGAATCACAGAATGGTAGTGGTTGGAAGGGACCACTAGAAATCATTTAGTCCAAGCTCCCTGCCAAATAAGGTTTGCCTGAAGTCTAGGTAGATGATAACTTGACTTAGAGAAGTCAAGACAAATGAATCAAGATAACAAGCAAATGTATGGACAATATATCTATTCCTATTGCAGAATTATTATGTATCCCTCCAGCTACAACCTTCCAGAACTGGACATCTGGTCCATGACTCTGAACTAGACACTGATAAAAATGTCTGTGACCCTCTTTATATTTCAACATGTTTTTTTCACTCTTGTAACCCCACTGTGTTACAAGATGCTCATAAAAAGTTACAAAAAAAATTTACCTCTTCTATCTTATACCTTGTCTTTCTCTGAATCTCTCTTGAAAGCCTCCTCTTGCAAAAATTAAAGAAGTTCCATTGCTACTAGATCACACAAACTAAGACCTCCACAATCTCATATTCACTTTACATTCATTTATCCATGCTCATATGCTTTTTAATTATGTTTTATTGAGACAAACTTTATAAAGTCTAGATTAATTTTAGCACTAACTTTAACTAGAATTAAAGCACATCATATAGATTTTAAGACATTTGTCATTAATTAAGGAGTCTTCACCTTCAAGTCTAAATAAGAAAGAATCCATAATTTTAAAATACTAGCTTTGACTATTTTCTCAGATATTTTTAAGATATGAATACAAGTTATGTTTTAATAAGGTTTATTCTTTACCTTGTCCTAAAGTTTGCAGGATGAGGATGCCCATCATATAATGACAAATAATCATATTCTTCTTCTAGAGCGAAGGACTGAAAGACGATCTGTATTCTGTTTCTTTCTTCTGCTATTATAACCCAGGTACAGTTTGCACCATTTGGATATCCATACGGGAAGCCAGGGCTTTCAATAGTGCCATTAAGTCCTTTTAAAGTTCCACCACAGGTATAAATAAATCCTAAAAAAACCCAAAGAAAATAGAAGTTAGCAATTAATTTCTACATCAGTCTTCAGTAAAATATGTCATTCAAATTCATGATTTATTAAAAAAAAATCAGAATAGTTCTTTGCAAGCACTTCATTTGGAAAGGTAAACTCATGTTTTGATACAAATCCTGGCCACTTAATGCAAAACAACCCCACCCACCTAACAAATGTGTTTTCCACACTCTTTGTGTAAAGACATATGTTAGCACCTTTGCAAATAAACACACATAAACAAGATCTACGGCTGAATTTGGTTGTCTGTGAGGCAAAGTTTTTGCATCAATTCCCTTATTTGTAAAGAGGAAGGGAAGCAGTCAGAGCAAATTAGATGAGTCTTTTGGTGTGATACAGATTAGATCTATTAACCTTCTGCTGCACCCTCCCAGAATTTGGGACTGGAAGAGGCTGAAAGGCCATTTATTATGAGCGACCTTTCTCCAATAAATAATTCTGGTTTATGAAAGTGGTGTACTTAAAGAGTCAGTATGAAATAGCATCATTATACTACTTCATGTAATAACTGCATTATGTATTTGCAATCTGAAAGAACTTAGATACAGAAAAGCATACTAAATAAAATACTAAGATTAACATCTTACATGTTTTGAGTAACAAGTTGGTGCTGTTTAATTCCAGCTGGCAACTAAATTCCACACAGCTGATCACTCACTCCACATCTCCTCCCAGTGGGATGGAGAAGAGAATCAGAGAGGTTAAAAGTAAGAAAATTTGTAGGTTGAGCATGATTTCATATGGTATGGAATATTGCTTTGGCCAGTTAGGGTCAGCTGTCCCAGCTGTGTCCCCTCACAACTTCTTGTGCATCCCCAGCCCCTTTGCTAGCAGGGTCAACACGAGAATCAGAAAAGGTCTTGATACTGTGCAAGCATTGTTCAGCAATAACTTATATATACTTGTGTTATCAACACTGGTGTAGTTGCAAATCCAAAACATAACACCATGAGATCTACTCTGAAGAAAATTATCCTAGCCAAAATCAGTACAGTGGGTCAAAGATGAAAGGTGGATCTACCAATAGATCCTTTTTAACATTAATATCCCAAATTGTCAGAAATGGCCCCTACATTCAAAGCTAAATTTTCTTGGACTATAAGCAAATTTCTTTTTATTTAGAAAGCTCATTTTCTGAGAAAAAATAGAAAACAAGAATAATCATAAAAAGATCACCTCCAAGTCACCATGTCTTGTCAGGGCAAGCTCTTTCCTATACTCTTGCTCTCAGTTCTAATGATCAGTTACAGCAATTCCTAAGTCTTCTAAGTCCTTAGAATATTTTTTTCTTTCCACTAGCTTTGCAGTCTGACTGTAGGTCTACATCCTCTCTGCAGGCTTTCTCCTCTCTTATTGCTTCAACATTAAGTTTCCCTGCCTTGCCTTTTGCACCCCTGAAGCTTTTGTTCCCCAAGTATGCTCAAAGCAAGCCCCCTCTGCTAGCAAGGGGATTTCATCAACTAAGAGAAAGGACAAAGCTCTCAGCTGCTCAGCATGCTCTTTCACGGAAACATGATAGACATTTCATAACAAACTACAAATGAACAAACCAGATGCTCTCTCTTTAATTATACACTTGTATATATTTGAGCTCATTAAATCATCTTTATGGCATATTCGCAAGCTTGTCTTTGTGTTGAACATTTAAATGTGCAGAGACTTCTTAGTAGAAATCTCTTAAGATTTTGCACTTTGTATTGCTATACTGTAAAGTAACTTTTCCTGACAATAGAAGAGGGACACATGCAATATTTTTATCTTGGCTTTTTCATATCTATATCTAATGGTGAAAAAAAAGGTGCCTCTGTGAAGTGTGATTACTCTTTTACTACAAATACCAGTATATCATAGATATATAGGACAGAGAAGGAATGGAAGATCCTTTTAGAAAGTAATTAGGACTTTGTTTGCCTCATCTGACATGTACAGCAAATTTTATCTTCTACAAATTACCTTAGAGAATTCATTTTCATGTGCCGACGCACTTTCATTTGTTATCAGACTTCATTGCAAGGAGTCTGTTTTATTTATGTCTTTCTGCATCTCTCTCATATACTCAAACTATTTTAAAACCTCCTTTATGTGTTATTATTTATTATTTAAGCTCAACTGTTTTATTTTGCATTTTAAAAATCTTTTGGAATACAGTTTGTGTGCAAGTCACTTTACATAACTAAACTATTTATCCATCACAAGATGTTGATCCTAGAAATCTAGCACCTTCCACCAAATATAGTCACTGGAATAAGACTTTTAAAATAATGGTGCATATATTTATGAATTTAGTTTTTCCTATAAATCCCTTGCAGAGGCCTACTTCAATTGAATTAGACAAAAAAAACTTAGAGAAGCTTGAAATTTAAATAGCATGCACTGTTAATTTCTATGTATCTTTCTTGATGAAGTGTGCAAAGCACAGCGTGAACTTTGGCTACACGTCACAGCACAGATCTGTGATTCAGAACCTGTGGCACTGATGCTGTATCTAAGTCAGGATAGCTATCAGATACATATGTACTATTCTGTTAGTTCAATACAAGCCATAAAGAAAAAATTCCAGCCTCAAAAAATAGGTCTTCTGTGACCAAAATAAAATCACATTTTTAAAAAAAGGATCAGAGCCAAAAGTGCCTTGTAAGATAATACACTATTTATTAAGGAGTGTAATACTTCATACTGGATCCAGTAATTGTTCCTATCCATACATATATGTGTGAAATATAAACTTCCATGACATACAGAAGTTCTACTTCTTCCTTTTATTCCATATCCAAACTGTAACAAAAGAGAATTATTCATGTGCTGCAAAGTGACATAACTTGGATATTTTTCAGTGATGACTAGCAGAATGTAACACAGCTATGCACATGTCAGAAGATACATTTTTAATTCCAGGAATGAAAAAAAGAAAAAGTTGGATTTTGATCAGTTTACTCTTTTAGTCTGTAAAATAAAAAATCGTGCCAAAAGGATCCATAAAACATGCACTTTAATCTCTGCTTTCATACGTTAATCTATTCTGTAATGCTCTTCACCTTGGCAGACCAACCTGGTTGCATTCAAAATAGACAACACGTATTAACTGAGTGACCTGATTAAATGTTGAAAACATGACATTTATTTTCACAAGGCAAAATTCATGCTGAAATAACTGGTTACATATACTGTGATCTTTTTTATATAGATTTCAGAACTAGCATTCAAAACAGAATTTACTTGCAAACCTTTTCATTAAAGAGAAGGTTTGATTCAAAGCATGAGATAAAGAATTTTGAAAAGCTGGAAGTTAGTCTAGAAAAGAAAAATACTCTTTGAAGTAAGCGTGAAGATGAACAGAACCACTGATGATAGTCTCTCATTAGTATGACTTAGAGTTTCCATTTTATTGTTTTCTACAGGATTGTAAAATTGTGATGGTTAATTCTCATTAATTTTACATGGATAATTTTTTCTTGAAATCAGAAAACGCTGCTGCTTTTCCTGATTTCAATCATTCTCTGATTCATTGTGGGATTAGAGTAAGTATCAGTAACATCAGTTCTTTACTTATTTACCTTTCATTGCCTTCTAATGAAGTAATACTTGGACCATATCCATACCCATTGCCCTTGGATGTCCCCTAACTATAGTCACTCAGTACACCACAAGAATGTCTTGCTTTTTCTTTTCCTCCTGACCATTCAATTATACTGTTTAGTAACATATTTTCACACCTCTCACCTTCAAAGTACTCCACACCTTTTGTTTAATCTCCTTTGTTTAATGTATTCTTTAATAGTAGTCATCACCATAAGATAATTATACTGTGTCTGCATTGATTAACACACACATTTCTAAGTTGCTTGTGTACTTCAAAGAGGTATACTTGCTGTCATTTACTTTAAGAGCAAACTGAGAAAATGGAAGATGAGATGTCTCTTCTATATCTTTTCTTGATATCCTGATCTTTCATCTCTTTCACCTGCACACCTTTTTACTTGCACTTTTACACCTTAAAGCACAGTCACTCATATCTTGAAATATTCCTTAGCCATGTCATCCATGTTCATCTCCCTTCTTTGGCACAATCTAACTATCTGCAAAATTTTACTTTTCCCCCCTACATGGTGGTCATCTTCCATTCAGAATCCATCAACTTTACTCACTTGTCTCTCCTGCTCTTTGCACACTTCTGTAACCCCTTTTTCCATTTGTGATCTTTGATCACCTGACTTAAGCAGCAAGAAACAGTTAATTTTCATAATATCCATAATTTAGGAAGGATTGCCCTCCAAATTATGTTCTGTTGCACTGGACTCTCTTTCTGCTGACTTGTGTATCATCACCCTAGGTTTTATGGTGCCTGCATGTTCACCCCTGTTTTCTTTTTCTCCCCTATAGTCATGTTTGTGAAACTTCTTGCTTTGTAGTTTCATATAATACTCTCGTATGTGTTTCTTAACACTTCAAAGAACATATTGGTGATAGAATTCATAGGAGTATCAACCCTTCCCTATTTTGTGAGCCTTTTTCTCCCTTCTATTAATCCTTCCCATTTTTGAAAAAAAAAAACAAAACATACAGTCTTTCTTTTTAAACCTCTCAGCTTCTCTATCATTTTAATTGTTCTGACATGCCTTACACCAAGATCTTTGAGCCCATTTACAAAATGGAGAAGAAGCTGCACTCATCAGATGTAATGACTGTATTTTACTTTGGACTAAGTCTGAATATTACCTTTTTATCTCTTCTCATCATGTCTTACTTCTCTTCCATTTATGCTTTTCTACTTCCCAATAAGCCTCTCTTCTGCATATAACAAGCCTTCTTTCTCTAACCTTAATTTCCAACACAAAGTTTTCACAAAGTTTCATCACTGTCAAGTAATTATCACTGTATTTGAAGAACTATATGGAAGTACTGGTTTTTTCTCCAAATAATAATTTCTTGTCCCTGTTTCAGCCACCTTTTCTGAAAGAGGTTCAGAAATATTTTAGTGTTATCTTTCACTTGTCTCAGTTGTGAAAACTGGAGGAGAGACAACTATTCATGTCAATGTGGAGCATATTTCTTTTCAGAAACAGCAAGTCTAAAACACTGCAGGACTGCACATGTTCACATAGAATCCATCTTGAGGAGCAGGAGATGGCACGGCGGCAAAACAAACAACTGGATGTCATTTTATGAAAACATTCATAACATTTAGTGTTTATACTGAAATATTTGATACTATTGTGGGTATTTCTTGTTCTACGACAGAAAACTGTTATTTCCTATAACTGAAACAAAAAGGCTTTAACTTTAATAGTGTCACCAGTCTTTGAGGAACTTTAAAGAAGGTGTAACATAAATCTACCACCCTCTAACTCACTTAACAGAAGATTATCAATTTCACAGGAAAATACAGATTTATTTTTTTTTAATTTTTTTTTTCCCCCACTTACCCATAGGCACTCAATTACTTTGGTTTTTATGTAACTGTGGCAGGGAATAGCTTTCTGCTTCTATTTTAAAAGGATTGCTACCACTGCCAGAGATGAAAGTCTGGTTTCAACAAAGTCCACTGAAATACACTAAAGTTTTTATCCCCAGTATGTAATTAACCTTCCTTCTAAGGATATTTCAGTACTTCTGTTCCTCATGTAATATCTCAAATACTTTATAGACAAGGGATCATCTGTTCCAATATAACTGCCTCCTTGCTCATGCAGCCAGAGAAGGGTAATCTCTCAGATGTGACAAACATCTGGGCAATTGAACTAGGCATAAAAACATGAGAGGACATTTGGATTCTCATCACAGAACAAATTAAAAATCTTCTCTGGGATTGAAAGCCTGCCATATTTAATACCCCACACACATGCTAGTGCTGCCAAACTTGTAGAGGAATCAGATTTCTTATGCTTGGAGAGACTGTACATAGAAATTAAAGGTGTTTGGGTTGTTTAAAGAGAATTATAATTTCAAAGAATAGAATTTCTGGTCTCAGTGGCATTTGGCCATTATGCTTCTATGTCCTGTATTTAAGAAAAAATATTTTGAGCTATAACTTACTCATTTTAGGAAAACTAATTGTAAAACGTGCCTTCATTAGTAATGTGACCCTGTGCTCTTTTTTCTTTTTCTTTTCCCTAGTCTTCCTGCAGTTCCTCCTCTTGAAAAGTGGAAAGTAACCAGCAAATAACCAGAAATTGATCCAAGACTATTCCTTGCAGCCCTAAAGAGTACATCATAGGACAGGCATGGCTGAAAATTAATTCATGCAGATTCTGTGTTTGATTACATGACAAATTTACTCTCCAGAAAAGATATGAAGAGAGATTCCACTGTAAAGATCAGTTGTTGAAAGGGTTATACTTATTTTTTATTTCCTTTTCACTGTTCTCTTTTCTGTAACGCTAACCACATTTCCAGAAGTTTTGTACTGTGCTTAATTTTTTACTTTTTTTTTTAAATGTGTGATCTGAGAAATTGTTGATTTCATAATTAAATCAGGATATTTTTTAAGTTAACTAAGAACCATCACTTAAGTGAAAATGATGAGGAAGACCACTCCCAGAATACTATGAACTAACAATAGCATTTTGAAACATTTCTGTTCTCTTAGAAATAGCAAGTCTCAATTTGCATAGACTTCCTAATTGATTTTCAAATAACATACCTTAGAGCAAAATTCTCTAATTAAAATTGTAAAATTGGTAAGAATAATAATCCTTAAGTAAGGGAAACAGTCACACAAGAAAAATCTTTGCATCTGGCACTAGTGCAATACAAGAAAATACGCTATTAAAAAAAAAAGGTTTAAACAAATGTAACTTATGAAGAAAATAAAATACATTTAGTAATACACTTTTAACTTAAAGTTCAAATGTCCAAAAACCTTAATTATAGTTTTCACACTAATTGCAATGTAACAGCAGAACAGTCAATATAATTCTGACTTCAATTTCTTAAATTTAAAGCCCATTGGCATACACAGTAAATTTCTGTCATTATATAACTCATTTATTGAAATCTAGGATATGGATCTTTCTAATAAGATTTACACAGAGACTTAATCTAGTGTAGGACAAAAAATTGTAAAGACAAACACAATTACAGTATATTACATCTGGTAGTTTGAAATCTTGCAGCAGTTTCAGAGAACAGATTACTACTAATCTAACTTGTTGAAATTAGTATATGGCTTTAGAGAAAGAAAAAAACAGTTTCCATAATCATTCTAAAACATTATGGAGTTTTTCAAATTTAAAAAGGGAGAGTGGGAGATGGGGGAAGAAAAATCAGAATGATTAAAAAATTCCAGTAAGCATTAAGGTAGGAAATAAACATTATCAAAAAAATATGATACCAGTTTGAAGTGACTTCAACAAGATTAGAAAAGACTTTGAAGACTCAGTGCTTGGAAAACCTGGACAAAATTAAGGCTCTGCTTTAAAGTTCTGCCAACAGAAATTGAACATATGAGTGTCACAGTATTTACTGCATACTACTGCAGACAGTCTTCCTATATTCTGTTTCCTTCTTTCAAAAAATATCTGACAACCTTCTATGGCAACTTAGATTGTTTCAGGTGTAAACAATGTAGAAAGTCTTCATTCACTCACAGGGATTACCTTCAGTTGAGGCAGTACAGACTGAGACAAGATCAAAACTAAGTTAAAAAGAAGAGTATCTTTTGTCATTGAGATATCTCACTTTGTAAGATTTCTTAATGAGAACTCCTTTATTGATACCACTAAAACAATAACTTTAGTATTATCAATATTTTTTATATGACCTTAATTCCCACTAATTATATCCATTTAAAAATGCAAACATTACTACTGGAGGGTTTGACTCTAAAATATGTATTATTTAACAAATAGAATAATTAGCTAAAAATAAAACCAGTGAAGGTTTACTTCTTTATACACCAGAAAACACTGCAAAGTCATGATTTTTTTTTTTCTAGAAAATGTGATAAAACTGTTGATAATGCTACTCTACAACGGGAGGAGTATAAATGTGTTCAGCTCTCTGGCATTGATAGCTTTCTGTATTAGTGAAATGCTATTTCAGATTTTATTTCGGTTTTAAAGAAGATGTGGTTTCCTTTGGCAGCTGTTCTTAATACAACAGTGAATTACACAGAGAGGGGCAAGGGAGAGCACATTAACTGATTCATCCACCCCAGATGATTTTGCCAGTCTACCAAGTGAGATAAAAATCACCACATAGAGTAATGGCCACCAAGAAAAACTGAATTTTCTTTCTGCCTGGCTAGCTAAAAATGGAGCTACACTGTGAGAATTTTCAGAAAGGGAAAAGAGAAATAAATATTTAATGGTATCACTAGTATTTCTTTTATATCCTCCCTTGAAAATGACAAACAGAGAAACAAACAAAAAAAACCCAATCACTCCATCCCAGCATCAAAGAAAAACTCACTTGTTCTCCAGAACTAACCAGTTACCCTTTTTTATATTCCTGCCAAGAACATCATCTAACCAAAAATGCTGGATAACCCAAACTGGGGGTACAGAACAAATTTAGATGTAAAGGTTACATGAAAAGCCAGACTGAAGAATTTCCGTAGAAAGGGAATATATAAAAATGTTCAATAATAAAAGAAAACTAATAAAGGCTAACAGCACAGCACTGAAGTCACAGAAAAGGGAAGCAAAAATATTTAGGTAAATAGTTCTGACTTGGATGGCGTAGTTTAACTTGGCATGTTAGACTTTTTGAGAGAACAGTTATACTCTTATTTTAATAAATTATTATTGTAAATACTGAAATCGTATTATTGGTTAGATGTCTTCATGTTCATTTGTATGGAACAAAGGAATCTGTCATTACTTTTTTGCAGTATCTACAGATTGGAATTTGGACAGACTTTAGCTAATGTTCTAGGCATTAAGTATTCACAAATGCCTCTTACATACTATTACATTTTTACTATTCCCAAGCAAAAACTATGCATGGGAAAATGTAGATAACTGGTCTGAGTCTGTCTTCTTCTATTTCAACTTGAATGAGAAAAAAAAATAATTGGTGCTAATTATTTCTTGAAACTTAATGATGACTTGTTATATAATAGACTAAGGCACAGCCTTGGACATTCAGTTTCTTCTTCCTAGCTATTAATAGTCAGCAGGGATCTGCATCTTTTCTAATCAAGAAAGAAAACAGGTAATTTCTTATTAAATTGTGCAACTTCTATCTTTCATTTACATGCTCCCTGGTTTTAGCTTATTTGACCTTTTGGCAACTCTTACTCCAAGTGTCTCATCCATTCTGCAGTACCAATGTCCGCGTTCACTAGCTAATATTTCTGAAATTAATCAGTATCCTCCATTTCTAAAAAAATTGCTGGTAATAATGCCACCGGCTTATCATGAATAATCATCCCCTCTGACATGACAAACTATCTCTAATAGGAAAGCTATTACTTTGAAACAAATTCTACTACACTGAAACATTCTCAGTAGAAAGAATCTCAGTAGAGTACTAAAGCTTGTTCAGTTCTGACCAAGAAGAGACACCTTTGTGTTTTTCTCAGGCTGAATCAATCCTATTCTCTTTATTGAAAGTTAGATAACAGCATTATCTTACCTAACAAAATTTTCAGGCAGGAGGTGCTTTTTTTGTAAGTCTTAAAAACTGTGTGCTTTGATTTTTATTTTAGCATTAAAAAAATAAGCTTAGTATAAATAAGGATCTAACTTTTTTTTAAATCTTTTTTTTTTTCCTAAACCAAAGACATGTTATTGTGGTGTTGGTTACTGATTCCCTGCTTCTCTGGAGTAATTGAAAATCAACAGAACAAAGACTAATACAGAAGGGAAGCATTACAAAAATGTTTTATTTCTGTACATATGCATGTGTGTGAATGCATTACGACAGAAAAACTGATAGATACTAAGGCAGGCAAAGCACACACTTATAATACTTCTCTAGGAAACAAAAGTGTTCTTTCTAATGCTCCACACTGATCGCTGTGATAAGGAAATACTCACTCTCATCCCACATAAGGTATAGGAGTTATTCTTCATAAGAAGGAAGACTTTTCTAGTAGTTTAGGAAGTCATTTTGATAGTGGCTTTGCATTGTATATCAAGATTAAAATATTTACTTCTTGCCAAAAGTGGGATACAGGGAACCTAAAGAAAGAGTGTCCCACAGAGTATTGGTCATAGGTTACTTGCAAGTCAGCTTCATCCTTCTATCTTATAAGATGTCTCAGCTCTCGTTTAAGTTGTTACTTAGGATCAAAGCCAAATTTGCAAATCTTTGTATTTTATTTCTGTAAAAGCAGATTTGTTTTCCAGCCTTAATTACAAGTCCAGTGACTCCTCTGCCAGTGTATCCAGAATCCTCTTACTGCTGAACGCAGTATAGGGGTTTAAGTCATCTTTATATTCCAGTACTGACATTTATTCTTCTTTCATCTGCTTACAAATGAGATATAAAGAGCAGAATTTGATTAAATGTGGGTGTTTACAATGTCCTAACAGCAAGGCTCCTGCTATTATCAGTGGAGTGCTGGACAATAGATTCAACAGTGCTTAGTCATGCACATCAGACTGCAATCAAATAAGCTGACTCCATATAGTCTCCATTGGCTATAAGACAGATTTAAAAACCTAGATCAACTTAGACCTAATGCCAAGTGAAGGACTCCTGCCTAAGATCGATCTGCAGTTCAGTCCTTTCCAAGGATTTTATTAGCACCCTTTTTCCTCCCAAGCAAGAAAAGGACAGAATTAGAATCAGGCAAAAGTGGGTAATTCCTTAGAATCCTCAGTATTTACTTGTAATTATACCTGTAAGGTTCACAATGCTTTCTTTTCCCCTGCCTTTCCTGAAGGAGATGAAGGCCAGGTACCAAATGCTGCTTGCTCAGTAAACATCTGGTCTCCATTTCCTACTTGCAATTTACAACACAGAGTTGTCATCATTGCTCCATGAATGTAGTATGCACAGAAGAATGCAAGGTGGCCAGCATCGCAAGGAGGAATTTGTCAGCACTTCCCATCAGCACTAACTGAAGCCATCACATCTTGTTGGTAATGGCAGGAGCATCAAGCTGATTTTTTCCTCCCCCTCACTGTAACAGGTTCCTCCCAGATCCAAGGGGTGCAGAATGTAAGCAGGCTACTCAGCTTCTCTTTCCCTCTGGAGGAGAGGAACGTTCAGGGAATCCCACGATAGAGTGTCATATCCTAATATCAGACCTTTATTTGCACAGGGTGGAGCTGATGGAGATGGCAGTGAAGAGGGAGAGAACAGTGTGTAATAGCAATACTGCTTAACCAGCTCTTCAAGAGAAACACCATAAAAATTGTATCAGCTCTGCAGCTGGTGCAAACGAACGCTCTGCACTGGGTTTCTTTTTAGAGTGCCCCAGTTCACATTACAGCAGTAAGCAACAGTTTTTAGGGAACAACCATAAGCATTTGAGCAAGTGCTAGAGAGCAAGAATAGTACTCACTGAAAAACATCTTAAGAGTAATCCTCTGTCTTCCTCCTTCCCACACAAAATATCTTCTCTTCTTTTTGTTAAAAAACTTCTGTATCTTTGCAAAATGGGATGCAATAATAAATTTTAATTACTGCTTAGTGTGCCAGTAGAAGTTCCTATGGAAGTGTTATATTCTTTTCTTTCTTATTTACTATCTCTATAATTAGGACTATGTGATTATGCTATCAGTGCAGTGAAACAAAAATGGAATCCACACTCTCCATGAATAATTTACCCAGTCTGCACAGAAATTACAGAATTTTCAAAGAAAAAGGAATGATGTTTTTCTGTTTCTCTTAATTACTTTGTTGTAATTTGAGAGATGTGACTAAGTTATTAATGCAGTGTAGTAAACTGAAATCAGTGCACAGTGAACCTAACAACTTTTTAAAATAGCACTTCTTGGATACAAAGGATGTGTTGACTTTGTTGAATTGCTGCAGCAAACTGCATACGATTTATGTTGCAGGGAGGGAATATAATTGCTGCTCAATGCATTCAAAAATCCAGATTGCTAGGCTATAATTGTGTGCTACTGAAACAGTGTAATCATTAATAGTGGAAATGTTCTTTGAATATGTAATATGAAGTGGTAGATCAAGGCTAAACATTGTTACAATGATTTGGGTTGTTTAACAGAGTAACTCCTAGAACTCACCAGAAAGCTTAAAGATAACATAACTCTTCCATTAAAACCTAAATATCTCTATGCCTGGATTCTTCAACTGCTTTCAAAGCTTTAAAGTTCATTAAAGCTCTCTGAAAGTTCATATAAGTGCAATGATAAAATTCAGAGAGTACCTCAAAACCAAAACAAATCATAGGGACCACTGCAAAGGTTACCTTCAAAACAAATCATGCTGGAGTACACTGCATTTGTACTTGTCTGAAAAATATTTAAGAACTTAAAGAGGAAATGACAATGAATTTTAATTGTGATTTCATATTTTTTTTTAAGTGGCACTGGACTTAACATATTAAACACCAAAATAAATCCATCCATTAGCCATACTTTGAAATAGGAGACTAGGTACCCAAGGTTGTGTCCTTATATCCAGAAATGCTGAGAATAAGGCAGGTCCTGATAAGAATCAGATTGTTCGTTTACACAAATAATCAATATACTTTGAGATTTTATTTAGAAAATGCAGAACACTTTCTCTAGATCTTATTTCCTTATTTCACTTCAGGAATCTGTTCACAAAACAACTTCACAAAAATTTTTCACTTGATCACAAAAAAAAACCCAACTGTGATAGTCCAGCAGAAACTGTAAAACAATGAAAAGAACCAAAACAACTCTATCTAATGAAATATACAGTTTAATAAAATTGAAGCTTATTTCAAAGTTATATTCAGAAGGAGAAATGACAGAAGACAACTTTCTTTCTTTCCTTGTATTTCACTCCCCTATCAACACTTCATATAGAAATCCATATTTTTTCTGCTTTGTAACATTTTTCAAAGACCAATCATTAATTGTGGGTAACGTCTTCCTACATAGTCCTATTCAGCAAAACAATTAAGCACATTCTCAGCATGAGACGTTCTGTTTTGTTTCACATTTAGCTTTGATTAATATTTTGCTTATGTAAATCTGTCATCCTAAATGTTTATAGGGTTAATGACCTCATGCAAAGTAATAAACAGCAAGAATAACTGAAATAATCTATTTAAAGAGTTGTTGATACCTCCATAAAATCATGAAATTATTTTTTTCCTGTAAGTGGGAGTAAATCAAAACAACTTGTTTCTTGTCATTCACAAGCAATTAAAGTTTCTAGTTCTATAAAGATATAGGATATAGATTTTATTATCATTTAAAATCTATAAACATTGAAGGCTCCAATGTTATATGAAACCTATACTTTGGGAAAAAAATGTCAAATAACTCCAGCCTGCTTAACAAACCTCCTTATGTTAAGCACTGTACTTAAATACATCTCAGTTTTTGAAATAACACAGCACCCAATTTGTGGCATCACTGAGGCATTCACTTCACAAGTATTTTTGCATTCTCTGCGTTATCTTAATGTACTATGTAGCAATACAAGAAAAAAAGTAAAATACAGTTACATTACTTCTTGAAAGCTTCTATCTATCTTTACCTTTGATAATTCATTTTACTTAGGACAACAAATACTAAAATTCTCATGTAAGGGAAAAATTTTAAACTTTGTTTTATTTGCATTGTTTCATGATGGAAAATATTTTAATATATTGGTAAGGTTATATATTTTCATTTTTTTCTACTTTATTTTGTTTCATTACATATTTGCTTCAATTACTCCATTTTCCAGTATTTTCTTCTAGCACACATTCTTTTCTTACTCAAGTCTTCAATGCAATAAATTGTATACTGCTTTTTTCTGCTTCAAGCTTTTTTCCACCTCATTTTGACAATTTGTTTAAATATTACTTCTCTAATGTTTCTTCAGATTATGGTGTAAAATAATAAAAAAAGTACAGATAAGTAGTTTTAGGAATAATAAAAGAAAATATTAATTAACAGAAAATGCTTTTAGAATCACAGAAACAAAGAATCACAGAATTGTTTACATTGGAAAAGACCTTTAAGATCATTGAGTCCAACTGTTAACCTAACACTACCAAGTCTACCACTAAACCATATCTCTAAATGCTATATCTACATGTCTTTTAAATACAGCCAGGGATGGTGGCTCAACCCCTTCCCTGGGCAGCCTGTTACAGAGCTTTACAATCCTTTCAGTGAAGATTTTGTTCCTAGTGTCCAACCACATCCTGGCCTGTATCAGGAATAGCATAGACAGAAGAACTAGACAAGTGATTTTTCCACTGTACTCGGCAATGGTGAGGCAGCACCTTGAGTGCTGTGTTCAGTTTTGGGCGCCACAGTATAAAAAAAGACATTGACGTGCTCAGGAGGGTCCAGAAGGGCAACAAAGCTGGTGAGGGGTATAGAGAATGAGTCTTATGAGGAGGGACCAAGAGAACCGGGGCTGCTTAGTCTGAAGAAAAGAAGGCTGAGAGAAGAACTTACCAGTCTCTACAACTACCTGAAAGGAGGTTGTAGAGAGGTGGGTGTGGGTCTTTTCTCACAATTGATAGGACAAGAAGAAATGGCATCAAGTTGTGCCAGGGAAGGTTTAGGTTGGACATTAAAAAAAACTTCTATACCAAAAGGGTTATCAAATACTGGAAGAGACTGTCCAGAGAATTGTTTGAGTCAACATCCATGGATTTATTTAAAAGCCATTTACATATGGTACTTAAGGATATGGTGTAGTAGTGGCCCTGGTAGAGTTAGATAATGGTTAAACTTGATGATCTTAAAGGTCTTTTCCAACCATAGCATCTCTGTGATTCTGTGAAGGCATTGACATATTGTAGAGAAACATGCTGGAATATTCCATCTGGCTGAGTTACATGATTTGCAAAATGCCTAGGGAATAATGCAGAAACATTAACTACAGTTGCCCTTCTCATCAGTCCCTAGATGTCAAAAAAAATTGTCTCAACGACAGGTAAATATAATCATATCCCTGTTGAGTTTTACACTTCAATGACTGACCCAGAATCAGGAAGATGATTACAGCTAATGAGCTCAAGAAAGATGAAAAGACACTTACAGATTTACACTGAGCTGTTACTGAGATCACAAATTATGACATTCCCGGCCACTTTTCTCTTTAATTTTCTCTAACTTAAAGTTCCTTGGGAGTCATTATAGTGAAATATTTATATAAAACGTTAGAGAAAAGAGTTTGTACATAATTTCATTAAATAATGAGAGGGTCAGACCTAAATGGTTACAGAATGACATGGCTACATTGACTTTGAGATAAGATAACCATACCCCCTGAAGACCCAGACTTAGGGAAAAAAAGAGAAGCAAAGCCACTACAAATCTACACAGTGATATCTATAAAGTCCATTGCCCTTCAAACATATGTAAATGCCTTGCTAAAAAAAAAATCTCCAAGAAAAAGGACAGGAAAGTCCTACCTGCAAAATCAGCAGAACACTTCTAAATTAAATATGCTTTCTTTTTCTTCCACTTGTATTTTTTCTCCTTTATTACAGTCCAAAATGCACTGTAAAGTATTAGTTTCTTTATTGCAATTAAAATATATTTAGAATGAGACAGGACTAGGAGGGGATCATAGGTTGCAGCTTTTACAAAACCTAGATGTGAGGACTTTAATAGTAGTTAGAATGTTTAATTAAAATTTGGAAAATCTCTGTTCCACAGGCTCTCTGGGTAACTTCATGCCCTTCACCCCACTCTTTCACTTTCAGCAACACAACGTAACAGAAATAGTCATATATTATTCAGTTTATTTCCTTTGCAGGCAGACTGGTATAAAATTCTGTTAATTTTACTGTTCAAATAAAAATGACAGTTAGGATGCAATGAATTATATAGTATTATCACTTCAGCAATACTTCTAAGGAAAACTGTAACCAAAGGGCTATTCATACTTCAGTTTTTGAAAAACTGATGAAAACAATCATGGAAGTCATGGCATTCAGAAGAGCACAATCCAGACAATGTCAATGGAGCAAGTTAACACAGCCTGGACTATAAGAAAAACAACAAAAATTGTGTCTGAAGATTGAGTCATCAAAATAATATCACAGAAGAGAAACATTAGGTATGACATACATAAATGCCTAAAATGATTTGGACAAAGTCCTTCACAAAAGCCTTTTAAAAACCATAAATTGCACAGCAAATCAGGGTGAAAGACGATATGTTGGTACATATGATAGCAAGGATGTGAATAGAAAGTACACTATTAATCATGTTTATTATAGAAGCATCTAGAATTATAGAATCATTTAGATTAGAAAAAGACCTTTAAGAACATCAAACCCAACCATTAACTTGACACTGTGAAGTCTACCACTAAACCACATCCCTAAATGCCATATCTACATGTCTTTTAAATACAGCCAGGGATGGTGGCTCAACCCCTTCCCTGGGCAGCCTGTTCCAATGCTTGACAACCCTTTCATTGAAGATTTTTTTTCCTAATGTCCAATCTAAACTTCCCCTTGCACAAATCAAGGCCATTTTCTCTTGTGCTATCACTTGTTACTTGGCAGAAGAAACTGATCCCCACCTTGCTACAACCTCCTTTCAGGTCTCCCCTGAGCCTCATTTTCTTCAGGCTAAGTAAACGCAGTTCCCTCAGCCACTCGTAAGACTTGTGCTCTAGACACTTTACCAGTTTTGTTGCTTTTTTTTTGACATGCACCAGCACCTCAAAGTCCTTCTTGTAGTGAGGGACCCAAAACTGAACTCAGTATTCAAGGTAACCTCTTCAGTGCTGAATAGAGGGGCACAATCACTTCCCTAGTCCTGCTGGCCACACTTTCTGATGCAAGCCAGGAATGGTATTGGCCTTCTTGGCAACCTGGGCACATGCTGGCTCATATTCAACTTGCTGTTGACCAACACAACAAGTCTTTTTCTGCTGGGCAATTTTCTTCCCCAAGCCTGTAGCATTGCATGGGGTTATTGTGACCCACTTGCATGACCTGGCACTTGGCCTTCCTGAACTTCATACCACTGGCCTTGGCCTATCAATCCATTCTGTCCAGATGCCTTTGTAGAGCCTTTCTACCATCAAGCAGATCAACACTCTCAAACAACTTGCTGTCATCTGGAAACTCACTGAGGGTGCCCTGAATCCCCTTGTCCAGATCATTGATAAAGATATTAAACAGAACTGGCCCCAATACTGAGCCCTGGGGAACACCACTTGTGACCAGCCATCAACTGGATTTAACTCTGTTCACCACAACTCTTTGGGCCCCGCCATCAAGGCAATTTTTTATCCAGTGAAGCGTCTGCCCATCCAAGTCATGAGCAGTCAGTTTTTCCAGGAGAATGCTGTGGGACATGGTGTCAAAAGCACGTCAAAAGCTTTACTAAAGTCCAGATAAACAACATCCACATCCTTTCCCTCATCCTTTAAGCGGGTCACCTTGTCATAGAAGGAATCAGGTTAGTCAAGCAGAATCTGCCTTTCAACAACCCATGCTGACTGGGCCCGATACCCTGGATGTGCCTCATGATGGCACTCAAGATGATCTGCTACATAACCTGCCCTGGCACTGAGATCAGACTGACAGGTCTGTAGTTCCCTGGATTCTCCTTCCATCCCTTCTTGTAGATAAGCATCACATTTGTTAATCTCTAGTCCACTGGGACCTCCCTGGTTAACCAGGGCTGCTGATAAATGATGGAAAGTGTCTTGGTGAGCACATCCACCACCTCCCACAGTACTCATGGGTGGTTCCCATCCAACCCCATAGACCTATGTGTGTCCAAGTGGTGTAGCAGGTCACTGACCATTTGCCCTTGGATTATGAGGGCTTCATTCTGCTCCCTGTCCCTGTCTTCTAGCTCTGGGGACTGGGTACCGAGGGAACCACTGGTCTTACTATTAAAGACTGAGACAAAGAACACAATAATTACCTCAGGCTTTTCCTCATCCTTGGTCACTATGTTTCCTCCTGCATCCAATAAAGGATGAAGATTCTCCCTAGTCCCCCTTTTGTTGTTAATCTATTTCCAGAAACATTTTTTACTGTCTTTAACAGCAGTAGCCAGGTTGAGTTCTAGTTGACCTTTGGCCCTTCTAATTCTTTTCCTGCATAGCTTCATTACATCTTTGTAGTCCTTATGAGTGTCCTTCCCTCTCTTCCAAATGCCATAAACTCTACTTTTGTTCCTGAGTTCCAGCCAAAAGTCTCTGTTCAGCTAGGCCAGTCTTCTTCCCCACCAGTTTGTCTTACAGCACAGGGGGACATCCTGCTACTGTGCCTTTAAGACTTCCTTCTTGAAAAATGTCCAATCTTCCCAAACTCACAACAAGCTAAATCAGAAGGCAACCTGGACATCTTTTTGTTTATCTGAGTAATATCTCAACTATATTGAAGCAATGATCTAAAATAAATTGAAAGAAAAAGATGGTGATGCCATAAAATTAATGTAATTCTGTTATTTTGAATCAGTATATGTGAAAGTTCTTCTCTTGTACTAAATCACATACTCCTCTGTCATGCATTTGAATCAATCCAGTGAAGACAAGCAGGCTACAGTGGTATAAGACAGCTAATAAGCTGCATTCATAAACAGAAATAATATAGAAACAACCAGAAAAAAAATATGCAGAGACAATATGAGACTGAATTAAAGGAGGCAATTTGAAAATAAGAAGTAAAAATGGGATATATAAAATGACGGAGTGATTAAATAATAAGTCAGAAAGTTAAGACAAGATGGTCTGGAATTATTATTTTGATTAATTCTTGAATATTTAAATAAGAGAATTATACATTGTGAAGTTCTAAAAGCACATTCAATTTTACCAGTGTGTTCTGTAGAAGTTGTTCACAAAACGAAACACTTAACACATGAATCTACTGAAAATGCAAGATAAGTTATCTTAATGGAAGGAAAAGAATTCCCACAATTTCATTACATAGGCATACAAGCAATCATGTTCCAGATGCTAATACCTGTAACTACATTATATGATTATAAAATTACAGCCACTGAATTTTCTGTACTGGTATAGTGTCTGTATTTCTTTCATTTCTAAGTTTAAAAAAGGTACCAAAGTCCTTTCTTCAGAAATCTCTTTTTTTCTAATACCTACAGCATCCTACAAAAAACTTTTGGATAAACTACTAACTGAAGCTGCAGCATTTAGTTCCATCACAAAGTACTCTAAAGACAATATTTTCATATTTTATTCTTTCCTTTCCCAGCTACACAATGACAGAGTAAGAAATCATGCAGTTCAAATAATAAATGGAACATCACCTTGTAGCTACATAAAATGTCTGAATCTCTCCATACTTTTTTTGTTAAACTTGGAGAAATACAATGGAATAAACAAACAGTTTATATACATTTTTCCTATATTTCTTCTCTATATTACACAGAATCACAGCATATTCATAGTTGGAAAGGACCTCCTAGATCACCGAGTCCAACCATACCCATAACAAAACCAAACTAAACCAAAACAAAACCAACCAACCAAACAAAAAACCCCACCCCACCTAAATACCTTGATCAAACAGGACTTCAAAAACACAGGATAACACCCTACATGCCCGCCACTAGAGCATGTCCTGAAGCACCTGGTCTACCCATTTCTTAAATACCTCCAGGAATGGTGACTCAACCGCATCCCTGGGCAGGCTGTTCCAGTGCCTCACCACTCTTTCTGTAAAGAATTTCTTCCTAATTTCTAATCTAAGCCTCCCCTGCCACAACTTCAGACCCTTTCCTCTGGTTCTGTCAGTAGTTACTAAGGAGAAGAGGCCAACACCCACCTCTC